>BMAV01023521.1:0-33502 GCA_019973955.1 Trichonephila inaurata madagascariensis
GGATTATTTCTACAAAATTTCACTGGACAAGTGTATAAATAATGCTAAGGTAATGGTAGAAAAGCAAATAGGTGTTTAAAATCGCAATTAAAAATAAATTCAAATGTAGAAATTATAGCATGTAGAGACTGTGACATGTGTATTTGAAGTTTTTACTGCTGTGAATTCAATATTTTTTCTAGGTATGTAGTAAGCTTGTTTTTGTTTTTTTTCCGTCTTCCTCTCATCCATAAGATATTTTTCGTTCTGGCATTAGCCTAGTTGAGAAACGTTATGTACAAACTCGTTGAAGTGCATCAAGGGAAGCAATGACCAGTTTAAAAATCATTTCTTCTCTAAAACGTTTTAGAAAAACCACTATCTAAAGAAGAAAGTATTAAAATGAGACAAGACGCTGCAACAGGGCCGATTTAAGTTAATTTCAGGCCCTGGGTGCAGAAGATCTATGGGTCCCCTTGGCATTGGAGGATCAAAATTTATAACCAGAAAATCTGGTTAAGTCCAGCTTATCCGGGCCCTTCTGGCCCCTGGGTGCCCGACACAAGCGCCCGCCATAAACGCCCAATGAATAAACCGGCACTGCGATGGAATATTACTCAATTCATGTAATCTTTTTAATTTTTGTACCAGTTTTTAGGGGCATTCATTAGTTTCCAAATTAATTACAATAAACAATGCTTATAAACAAAAGAGATAGATGTGCCATTTTCCTTGAAAGTGATACAAGCCCATTTTATATTATATAGAGATATTTACTGCTTTCAAATTAATCATATTTGCAATTACCTTAGCTACATAAAATTATATTGATAAAATGATGAAATTTTTTAAGAATTTTTTGGGAAACTGTTCATAGATAAAAAGCTAATACCACATTGCATTCAATGCTATGATTAGCTAACTTATTGTTATAAAAAGTACCATCACTTACCATTTTAAAAGAAAACGGCTCAAATATTTATTAATTTGATTTAAAACTGAATTCTTTGCCTTTGCACTTTATTTCAAAAATAATAATTAAAAAAAAAGACAGACATGTGTGTAATGTTATTAAAACTAAGAAAATTTATGAAGACTAATGTTGGACATCAGACAGTCCTAATAATAATTTCAGTATTTATTTAATTTATTTGTTCGTATTTATTAAAAAAAAAAAAAAAATTTTTACTCCGAAAAAACATTTAAAAAGCAAAGCTTTATTCCTTAGAACAAACGCAATGAATCATTTTCAACTCATTGTCATTGAAAGAAAACGACTTTTCCCCCCGTTGCTACCCCCAACGAGCGTTGCAATAACCATAACAGGAAACAAAATACTAATGTGATACTTATAAAGCTATAAACAACATAACAATTAATTAAAAAGTGAAAAATGATATAGTTGTCATTTAAAATGATTGTATCTTGAAGACACATCATCTAACAAATAATTGGTTATGCAATCATTCTCCAATTGCATCCAAAACAGAGTAAAAGCTCATCCATATATATGTTTCACTTACCGTAAAATCCGGAGTATAACGCGCACTTTTAACACAAAAAATATGACTGAAATTTATGGGTGCGCGTTTTACGCCGGGTACCAAAATGATAGTTTTAAAAATTAAAAAAGAGACGTGCATTAAAAAAATTCATCTTCTACACTACATGTATCGAAAAACTGTTTATTTAAGGTTTCCGACTACGTTCGGAACCGTGATTTTGCAAAAGCGCGTAAATGGATAATATTTATAATATTTAGTGTTACTTAGATTAGAATACATGTATACAATTGTTTTATAAGGACATTATATGACAAAAAAAATTATTTAAATACAATACTTTGGCAAAAAATTAACTTAGAATAACCTTTTTTTCAAATGTTCTCCTTTTGTAACAATTGCTTCTATTGTATTAATATTTTGCCTGTATTCAGCTCAGACCTCTCTACAGAGGCTCAAATAGGATTTTTGAAATGCATAACTCGGAAGTCGATTTATCCATGTTTTACGAAAACAGAAGGGAGAAATTTTAAGAAAATACGCCAATAATTATTTCAAATCGTTGTAACTCTGAAAATAATTTGAATTTTTCAAAAATCATAGTTGAGCCTCTGTACAGAGGTCTGAGCTACAGACAGGCAAAATATTAATACAATAGAAGCATTTTTTACAAAAGGAGAACATTTGGAAAAAAGGTTATTCTAAGTTAATTTCTTGCCGAAATATTGTATTTAAATAATTTTTTTTGTCATAATGTCCTTAGAACAATTGTATACATGTATTCTAATCTAAGTGACACTAAATATCATGAAAATTATCCATTTATGCACTTTTTTAAAATCATGGTTCCGAACGTAGTCGGATACCTTAAAAGGAGCGGAATTCTTTATGAACTTAGACGGTTGTAGTTCCAGAAGTATACTATTTCTTCAACATCTTGCTATAATAACTCTAATAAATGACTGAAAAACAAAAGCACATTAAACACTTACGTTTCAAGTTTCTTCGTAAAAAAGGGGTGCGCGTTATACGGCAAATATACATCAAAATTAAAAAATGCAGCTTAAAAGTATAGGTGCGCGCTATACGCCGAATTTTACGATAATCTTCTGCAGAAAACTAAACATGCTCTTTTTTGTAACGTTTTTGCCTGTTATTTTTTTCCGGAGGTCTACTTAACTTAGCCAACACATGTTGCAATTTCGAAACATTCCAGAAGAGTTTCAGACCTAAGTTAACACCTCATTTACAGAATAGGGTGTGACTCGAGAAACTATTATTCTTCGGTTTAAATATTCTTTTTTTTTCTTTGACACGCAGGATAAATGAGGCTATTTACAGTTATGAATTAATGAAGTGATTTACATGAAATGACAAATTATTTGAGCACACGCTCCGTAAAGATAAAATAGTTTACAATTCTTTTCTTAGCGTAAAACCAGTGCCGGCTTATCCATTGGACGCTTGGGGGTCGGCACGCAGGGGCCCGTATAAACTGGACTGAATCATATTTTCTTGTTATAAATTTCGTCCTCTACTGTCAAGGTGGCCTGTAGATCTTCTGCACCTAGGGCCTGAAGCGAGCCTAAATCGGTACTGCGTAAAACGCGTAACTACTAAGAATACTCCATAAATTTATTTAAATAAAGTTCTGTTGCCATCTTCAAAAAGAATATTAAGTACAAAACAAATGTTTAATATTATCGAACAGGAAATGTTGAACTTATTAGGAGTGGCAACACTGTAAATTTCTCTTAACACAATCTTTGGTGGAATCAAAATTTGAACACGAGACGTCGGCTGACACAATCCTCCAACTCTATAATTGATCTTAAACGTATCAAGTATAAGCAAATTCGTAAAGTTTATGGTTAGTTTTTAGAATTTTCACATGATCCTAAAGAACATTCGGCGATGAAATTGGCTCATTATCTAATTTCAGAATTAGTCTATCGGCAATTTCAAACATTTGTTTCGGTTTTTGTTTTCTATATGGCAACAGGACGGTTTCTGCAAAAATTCCATGAGGTGCGTTGTTCTGGACAAAAGCGTTAAGGGTTGCAGCAATGAAATAGTTTTCGGGAGTTTATTTCCGTTGTCATGGAAAATTGCTGAGTATGAATTTCATTTGAAATTAATAATTTTTGGCAAATTAATTATTTTGGTAAGTTCATATTGCTTCATTTTCTGTATCTAAATGAATCAATTTTTATCACTTGTCACTGTAGATATAAATGTTTGTATTTCATTTTTAATTTTCTATGATAATTTAGATCGAATGTCGACCATATTTCCATACGAAATATTCGACCATTTAATTTTTTTATTCAAATATGTGTATTGAATTGTGTGCAAGTTTTTGATTTTATTTTTTATGATATGAAACAATTTTAAAGTCGTTGCGTTCTTTCTTTGCCTTAAATCTTGTAGTATGGCTTGAGAAATGTTTAAATTTTTACTAAATAATTTCGCGCAATAATCAGAATTCTTCATTATCATTATTTTGTGTATAAATGTGCTTTAATTGATTTCTAACGTCAATACATATACTGTTGTAAGCGATTTTTAAATTCATGAAGTGCATTTTTTTCACCATAAATTAAAAATACTAAAATTGTTAGGCATTTGTTGTTTCAAGAAGTGTACATTTTGGGCAAACAGATGTGTTCCACACTCTTCTCATTGTATCTGATGACCATTTCGTTGCTCGTTTTCAAATCATCTTTGCTTGGTACTAATTTTTATTGTTTGATGTATTTGTTGGCTTTGATGAGCTACGCATCCAATTGCCAAATGGGCTTCTTGCCCAAGAGAATTTCCCTTGAATGTGTGTTTCAAAGCAGGATTTTGCCATAATGGATGTTCTGGCACTCTCATTGTCTATCCTATATATTCTCAAATTCAAAATATTTGAGCATTATTTATTCCAATTATAAATTGTTTTTAAAAAAATTCTACTTATCTGCTATAGATAAAAAGTGGTAAATTAATGTTGCATTAAGCCATGGAAACTTTCAGTACTTAAATATTATCGCAACCTATTGGTGTTATTGGATGAAATAAAGCACATAGTTGCCAATTCCACATTTACAACTCATAAGAAATCAGGGTTGCCAACTTGGCGATTGTTGCGATAATTGACCTGGAAACCGGATGCTTTTATTCATATGTTGCCAATAGGTGGTGATAATACTTTAGTACCCTTTCTTAGCTTATATCATATTTTTGTGCACTGCTTGGTAACACAAATTATTTGGGTACTTGCATATTAGTGTCACCACGGCAAAGTTTGCATCACACAAATCATACCATGATATCAAAGTAACTAAAATATGTTTATGTCAGATTTTGGTGGAGAATGGCATGATTTGTGTGGTGGTGTTAATATGCCAGAATCATTATTTGGTTGCTGAAATATTAAAAGGTTTTCAGATGTGACAATCATCGTTTCTGTTGCCTTATTGGTTATATAGCACAAAGTTCAACAGGCTTTTTTTTATTTGTTGTTAAAAACACTGCCATCATTGTCTTTCAGATGTGATGTTATCTTTGGTGTTGAAATTACATCAAATTTAAAATTTGCATTCTTGGTGCCACTTTGGCCCAGGAGTATATCAAAATAGGAATTTACAACATTCTTCGTGTGAATTGATTTGATTAGCAATTTTAGGAAGGGTAGGCATCCAGAAGAATTTTATCATCTTTGTGCTGCCATTATATCTTTGGTTAGATTTTATTTTAGATGTAGAGTATATGTTTGATTATTATATGATACTACTGTAATTTTATCTTTAGGTATGTTTGTGCATCTGTTGATTGCATATTTATAAACAATACATTTGCTTTATGTATTGTCTAAGGTTTTCATTATTTAAGCACTTTATTTTAGTTGTAAAAACCAATATATTAAGGACAAATTTTGGTTAAAGTGTAGAATAGGCTGCCCTTCAGATTTTGCAATGCTTTTTAGATTTCATGGTACAATAATAATTTCATTCTGGCAAACCATTTATTTTTATAACCATGATACACTAATATGTGAAATTATTCAGATAAGAGAGATCTCATGTCCTCTGTTGTAAATTGCTATTCTTTATAAAATCAGTTTGTTTTTCAAAAGTCGAAACACTTTTCTAAAAGAAACTATTGACTGTCTTTGTTGGAAAAACTATTATGACTTTTGTCTTCAATATTAATTGTATACTTCACTACAAATTAGGATACATACATGTTATCACAACCTATTGGTGACATTATATGAAATGAAGCACCTGGTTGCCAATTCAGCGTATGACAGATAGGAAATTGAGGTTGCCAACTTGACAAGTTATTAATAAAGTTGGCGATTGTTGAGATAACATGTAAGTATCCATATTAGTATTGATTGTTTTTTATTTTACATTCAATTATTTTTTTAAACTGTATGATTGAGAAGTATTATTTACAATCTTTTTTATGTATGATTTCTGGAGTGTAAGGTAGAAATACCTGTGTGTTAGAATAGTGGATTGAACACTATTTGGTTTTAAATAATATTGAATGTTCAGTTTGCCAAAATGTCATGTATCTTTGATTGAGAAGGATTCAACTGATGAATTTATTGAGGAATATCTCTTTAGAGGAATAAGCGACCATCATAATAATTCTGTGAGAAAGAATACTCGATTTGAAGTAAGAAAATTGGGTGCGATCCAGATTTTTAAACTCTTGCATAACTGGAAAACAGTCTTTAAAATTTTCTGCAATGTACAATTTTATCCATATTACTTCATAAAAATTATGTAAAAGAGATAAGGAAAATTGGGGTTGATTAGAATGTAGGTAATAAATTTGGATGTTTCAAACGTGGGAAAAAAATATACATTTTAGAGTAAGGGAGATAAGTTGCTTAAATCAACTTAAAACATGCATTTCTGATGTTTTTCTCTGCTGTTGCATTTTAGAACTGACATTTTTTTCCCCCTTCCAAAAGTCATTTTGTGAAAATGCTATTCTTAGAAGCAATGAGGGATTTCCCTACTGCCGTAGCTAGTTCTGAGTGGGCCCTGTATCTAAATTCCTTCAGTGTTTAGATAAGAGAGCCCTGTTATAGAGAGATTGTAGTTACACACGTTGGGGGCCCCGTATAATTGATATGGCGGGCTACGCCCCTGGTTTTACCCCTTACTTTTGAATGAAAGAGAAAGATAGGAAGCAAAATGAAAAGAGATATGAAGTGAAGTGTATGAATGGAGGATTAGTAGTACCTCAGTATGAGTGTCAGGAATTTAGAAAAATATGTGTTAATTGGGGAGAAAAATAGATCATTACTTAAATCAATCTTGAGCATAAGTGTTGTCAAAAAGTGTTCATGATCTTGATAAATTTCTCAATTTCCTTATATAATCCTGTTTCTCCTCATTTTTCATACATATTCCCAATGCATCTAAAGTTAAGTATGTTTGTTGATAAATGTTTCTTATAATTCACTTGGAGAGGCACATTGTGAAATTAAGAGTTTTTCTTTTGCTGTTTTCTACACATGTTTTTAGTTAACGAATATGTGTAATGCTAATCAGATGTATCATAAAAAACCATTTCAGACACCTGAAGAAACATAAGATTATTTCAATACATTATCAGATGATAAAGATTGTATTGATGTTAGTTAACTGCTTCTCTAAAAGGAAGGTGTTTGTTCATGAAGAAGATGTTAGTGGAGATATTTTTGAATCTTTTCTGCCATCAGATATTTGTAGTAAAATTGAAATTTCTACAAACATAGATGAGGCAAGAATTCGAGAAACTATATTCAATCCTGAAGAACTTTCATCTTTGCAGGGATGACTGAATTTGAAATGAAAGCTCACAAGTAATACTAAGACCTTTCACATTGCTGGGGGAAAATGTAAATTTTTAGAGAATGCTTAATACTGACAATATTGAAAATACTTGTGAAATATTTTCTGGATTAGTTACTTTTATTTCTAGTTGGAAGTTTTTCACACTTTCTTATCAATTTGATATATTTTATAAATATACAGAACTGTATGCAATGCAAAATGAAGAAATTTTTCCTGTTGATGAAAATTATAAAAGACAGTTCTTTTTGGATTAAAATTTTCTTAATATTATAGGTACTACACTGGCATTTGGTGATAAAATAGATTTTTAAGACCAATAAGTAATTGTAAAAATCTTTTAATGTATAAGTTCATGAGTTATATAATACTTTTTTGAAATTTGTAGGAAAGCTTAATCTGTGTTATTTCTGAATAACATTTGAAAATTCATTTGTTACTTCTATAAGTAGTCTTATTAAAAAATGCACATTGAATTTATTAATCCAAATGTACATCAATCCTAGTATCATTTATCAAATTTTTTAATACATTGTGAAAAAACTTAAATGCTTAAGTTCCATGTATGGAATATGTTATAAATCATGTATAAATTTTTTTTTCAGAACTTTTCCCTTATGGTTCTTTATACTTGAGTTCAATAATTACTGTATGTGTTCTTTATATACAATATTCAATGATTACTAGTCTATGTAGATTCAAAAAACCTACTAAGGGACAAACTCCATTACAGCTAAAATCCGATTGTTTCTTGTGACATCCTATTCCATTCTAAATTTTTCAAATTCATGTGGCAAAAGATGCACAAAACCATCAAAAAGAATGAGTAACATTGCATCTTTCTCAGCAATTTTAAAAAGGTTTATTTTTTTCGGGAAAAAAGTCTTTGTTTTTTAGGAATGTTCTAATTTTCATTAAAAATGTGTTTCATTAATTTGTTTAATTCCAAAAATTCTCTTAAAAAAGTATACATTTAAATTTTACATTATTTTGTTTGGAATATGTAATCTGAAAATGATAAACATGGATAGTTTGGTGACCACTTTCATTGGTTTTCATTTATTAACTTTAACTCGCATTGCATTTTGCTTACTTCGAATTAAAATGGGCAGTCTTAGATTTCATCTAAAATAATGTTATTTGTTCAATTTACCCTTAATCTTCTGGTATTTATTTGTAAGTGTATAATTTTAATTTGCTTGGAAAATTCTTTCATGAAAAGCAAATTTATTTTCAGATGAAAATACAAAATAAATTTTGAGTTTATGTAAATTATGTAAAATGTAAAAATATGTAATAAATTTTTACAGTTGTGATATCTATTTATATGTATTATAAGAGTGTTCCAGATACATTTTTTGAATACCATTATTTTGATAATTTGGTTATTTAAATCTTTCAATAAACTTTCCTTATTGTTTACTGGAGAATAGCTTGGAAAGTCACAATATTTAATTTGAGCTGCCTTTTTATGAAAACCCAAATGGGTCCTATCAGGTTAAAGTCAGAGTTAGGCAGTCTGGATATTACTTGAAATTCATCTTTATGCTCCTCATACCCTTCTAAAACAATTCTAGCCTTTTGGCATGGGACGCTGTCCTGCTGAAAGATTCAATTTCCAGTTAAAAACCCTATGCAACTGATCTGCAATTATGCTCAGATAGCCTACAACTTTCACAGTCCTTTCTACCAGAACTTAAGAGTGTAGGAGTCACCCATCACAACTTTCTCTAAAGTATAATACTGCCATCACCAGTCTGAGTACATGGAGGGAGCAACTGTTCAACTGTGGAAGACGGTGCATCCTCTGACACAACCATTAACGTTATGAATGAGAAATCATGATTCATCTAACCGTTAAACCCTCTTACACTTACAAAGGCCCATGAGTCTGCTGCTGAGTCCCAAGTACAACAATGTCCACTGAACTATGTGTTCCAAACACTTGCACTTTGATCTACATTGTATTGGGTTGTTAGTTGAGCCACTGTCTAGTGCCAGTTTTGCTTTACGAAGTGGAACAATGTCTGATATCCTTTTTCTCTGATGACCCATGGATGTCCAACAACTAGGTGTCTACTTCTGGTTTCACCGTTATTTATCTACTTTACATAAATACTAAAAACAGCTGAATAGAAATAAACTACCAGTCATGCTGTTTTGGAGATAGTCATTCAGAATCTTCAGGCCATTCCAATCTGCCCTCTTTCAAATTCTTTTAGACCAGCTGCCTTGTCCGTCACTCGCAAAAGTAAGTTCAAAAAAGATAGTTTACTTTCTCCTGCAGCAGTTAACTACCTTTCTCTCTTGATCATGTGGCTTCTATGACATCCAGATGAGTTCTTTGAAAAACATGGAGGTGTTCATAATGTTTTGGCTCGACAGTGTATATGCTTAAAAGTTTTAAGGACATTTATTAATAAATTCCAATTGTTGAATTTAAATGCTCATACAAAATCTTATGTGAGAGAAGACTTATTTTCGATTAATAGGAGGAAAGAATTTTGAAATTATTAGAGATTGTTTTTTATTTAATCTGATATATATATAATTCAATTTGAATTAAAGAAATAAAAAACAGCTATCACATTTTTGTAATTTCTTAAGCAGCCGTCTTTTCATTGTTTCACAATCTTTTCTTTGCACATCTACTTTTATATAAATGGAATAAATTATGATATGTATGTTATTTTGTTGTGCAATTAATACTGAGTTATTTCATAAAATGATTTATCCTAATATGTGGAATTTTCCAATTTTTATGGTTTGTAATACATTTATATTGAATTTAATCAGATATTAAAGGTATATTTGATACTTTTAGCTATTGAATTATATTTTTTTGTGATATTTATGTTCAATTATCTTTTCAGGTTTTATAAATATAAGAGACCAATAATCCAGTATGACTACTACTAAGCAAAGGAATCCAATGATGGTGCTGCTCTTCTATAGTGGCCTCATGGTTACTCTTCCTATATTTTCATTTTTTGCATCTCAATATGTGATGGAGAGTTATTTTGATACAACATATTCAAGAAGCAACATTTATGCTACAATATGTAGTGTCTTAGTCATTCATGTTATTCTTGGAATATTTGTATATTATGCTTATAAAGAAGAGAAAGTTGTACCATATCCTCCTGAGAAAGAGGACTAAAAAAACCTTTTTTGTTTTTGTTAAGAGTATTGTGTTACATAATCAAGATTAAGGCAGAAGATTTCCTAAACAGTTATTTATGGTTTTTTGGGGAGGGGAGATAAATTATTTTGCTGTTATAACTGTACTTGTGTTTGTATGTTTGGTCATTATGTTGTATGAACCCTTACTTTGTAAATTGAAGAAAAATTTTTATGTATCATTTTAGAATTTAGGTATATAGCTGAAGAATTTGAGTTTGGGGTTCCTGTATGTGCTATCTTTCATGACTTTAAAAAAAGTTTATTATTGACTTATATGTTTCCTTTTGTTAAAGTACATTTTATTAGTGCTTCGTTTTATTATAAATATGTAATGTGAAAAGTAGTTATCTGCTGAACTTTATAATGAGCTGTGATTTAAATATTTGTTTTGATATGCATGTGTTTGTACAATGAAAAAACACTCAATGATTTTATTGAAAAAAATGAAGTTTTGAACTCTTTCTTTAACAAATGTTATATGTTGAGTGAAATGTCTCTGATGTTTAGATTTAAAAAACAAGCTATTGACTTGTATAAAATGCTTCAACTTAGAACAAACTTTTCTGGCTACAGACTTTTCTCATAACTGTTTTTGTTTATTATATATATTGGGGATATTGTTTCTCTGCATTCATATTAAAGCAAGCTTTTATTTTTTGTTATAGAAAAAATGAATTAAAATATTATTTTTTTAGTTTTGCCTTTTTTTACAAAACAAATTATGCATGATTTGTTATATGTGAGTTATGTTTTACTTTTTTAAAAGTTGCATAAAACATATTTGAGGATGTTTATCTATTCAGTTTAATTATAAAATTAAAAAAGAATTATTTATTATTTTTTGCCAAAACTTCTTTAAATGTAAACTTTTTCCTTACCCATATTCTATAAAAGTAGATTCTATAATTGATTTCATTATTGGAATATTTTTTAATTATGAGAATCATAATTAAGAGTTATGCATTTCTTTTAATTTCAGCTGCTCCATTACATATCTGTTGTTTACTGATTAAAAAGATATGCAAAGTTATTAAACATATTTAATCCTTTAATTAGAGCCATTTTGCATAAAAAATTTTCAAATGTGTTTTGATGGCATTTTTACTGAAAATTAAAAACTACATCTCTGTAATAAAAGTCAGTGTATGTATCTAGTTTATCTAAATCAATGTTTTCTGTTGTTTCATTGTATCTTATTTATTTAAAAAAAAGTTTGTCTAAAACATAGCTGTAATGTATATTACTTAAAAAAGGTTGCATATAAAAATGTGAAAAGATACTTTTTTTAAATTTAAAAAAAAAAATAGTTTTTTTCTGTTGGATTTTTTCTATTCTGTACATATATAATAAACTGAATTTATTGAAACTGTGTTTTTAAGGAAAACATAGTTATTATTTTTTTTCTTCATGAGTAATGTATTTTAAATATGTATATTTTTTTACTTCCGCTGAAACATCATTAAAAAATATGTAAGTATTTAAGTTTAATTGTTCTTTTAAAAAAAGAAATATTTATATAAATTTGGCAGTTATTTCATTACTTCAGAAAAATTAAAGTTCGTGAAGAAATCAAAGACAACTCTCTCCCTATTTTTAATACTAAAAGTTTTCTTATTAGTTTTAATAAGAAATTAGAAACAGAATATATTGTAAATTGCAAATAGAACCATGCATATATATAAAATTTACAAATCCTGTAGTTTTTTAAAAAAATTTTTTTTATGTATTACAATTTTTACTATGCCACTTAGCAATTTTTCTAAATTTATTTATTAATAAATTTCTCAGAAATGTCTTCTATGTATTTATTTTGGGAAAAAATTACCAGAAAAATAAGAATTGGAAAAACATTTTGATTAGCTATTTAATTGCATAGTTATTTAATTTAACATTTGTGGCATATGGCTTATTATCCATTGCAACTTTAAAATAAACATGAACTTGGAGTAAATTATATACATGTAATCTTGTTATGGGTGACAATATTTTTTTTTTTTTGTTCTTTTATGGAAATATTTTGTTTTAAATATTTCAAATACTTTTATTTCAGCAATTTGATTCATTTAAATTGATGTATCATGTTCTACATATCTAGAAGTATGTCAGTTGTCTGCCATATTTCTTGTAAAAAAGAAAGAAACAAGTTTTAATCAGGTAAAACAGTTTAATGTGTTTGGTATAATACCTAGATTAATGCTTACTAATTTTTTCATTATACATGAATAAAATAGATATTGTTTAAAAACATATATTTCCTATAATATTTCTTTGATGATAGTTGAACTTGTATAAAATTTATATGATCAGTGTATGACAATGATTCCTTCAGATATGACATTGAAAGAAGTTTAATGCATTCCTCAATGTTTTTTTCCTTGTGAATTTAAATAATTTCATAGTTATGTGTTACTTTTTATCTATACTATTTATGTTTTTCAGTACAGATCACGATTTGTTTCGTGAATGTCATAATTTGTGTATTTCTGCAATTACCAGAGCTTGCAGTAATATGAAAACTTAAATAAGTACAAAATATTTGAAAGTAACATTTTTTTTGAAGTATATGATTGTTTTGTTTTTGTATGTAATTAAACATGTCTTCTATGAGATATTTCTTATGTGAATAAAATTTTTCAAGAAATGTGTATTTTGTTTAAAAATTTAAATAAGGTAAAATAAAAATTTCTTGATTTTTTTTTAACTTGAAATTGGATACTTTCTGTGAATAACCTTAAATATTTTAGATTTTCTTCATAATTCATGAAGTACAAGACAAAATTAAACCATTTAAATAATATTAAGTGATTATTTTTATTGATATTTATTTTCCATCATTGCAACATGATACTGAATATTAATACAAATTTCTTTAAAAAAAATATCTCTTTTCAGTTACAAAATATTCAGTCTGAATTCTATGTATGAATATCTACACACTTAAAACAGAGAAATTAATCTTAATGTTTCAGGTTGTTGTTACTAAAAAGCCACATCAGAACTCTTGTTTTTCTGTTTGTTTTACATTGTTATTACCTGAAATTTATTTTTTTAAAAAATTTACAAATTTGAAAATTAATATTTTTTATTAATGCCCTTTTTTTTTTTTTATGGAAATTTAGTACATTTTTGTGGAAATCAACCATTACATTTTTAAGAATTCATTAAACTTTAAATTAGTTACATGATCCATAATTTCTTTATAATGATTGTTAAAGTTAAAGTCGTAAACTGATGAATCCAATATTTTGAGTTTTTCCATGCCATTATCATCATATACCATCATATTTTCCATCTTAATACAACCTATGTACATCTTTATCCTTCTGATTATGAAAGATTTTGTGGGCTCTATCCTCTTTTGACCTTGGTTTTAAAATTATTAAGTTCATTTGTCAATATATAGCTCAGTTTTAAATTCATTAAAATGTTATTCAATATTTTTTTAAATAACACCTCAATTTTCATTTTTCTCTGCTGTTATATTTTTAAACCAGACTGCTTGAATTATAAAATAATCCTTTTAAATAGTATTTTACTATTCAATTGTGGAGAATACTTAGAATTTCTTTTAATGTATAATACGAAGTGTTTTTTTACCTAAAAAGCTCAATTTGTTTTACTAGTTTTAATACTATGTGAACTTGCTTTAAAAACAAACTTGTGATCAAAATAGTTATTGATAATTTTCTCAGTAGTTCATTTCACAAATGTAGTTGCACTTTTTTTTTTGGCAATAATTAGGTTCCTATGCTAATTTTTTTTCTCTTGCTTATATTTTATAATTACAGAAACAAAGTTTTGAATAGATAAAAAAAATTCTCATAAAATACGTTGACGCAGTAAAATTATTCGGAGATTTAAAAAAAAAAAAAAAAAAATTTTTTTTTTCCTGCAAATTTAGATAACTTCTCAGTAGGGATAAAATTATTTTTGTACTAAACAGAACTGTAACATTATTATGCATTACCCATTTAGCTCCCTATATTATTGTTTTGTAAGATTTTCAGTCACTGTTTAGTTTTTATTTATTATACTTTTTTAAAAATTATATTTAGAATATTTTTTGAAATCAAAATTAATTTGAAAAAAAAAAAGACATAAAACTTGACCATTAATGATTTGATTCATAGAAAACCATTTTGGATTTGTTTAAAAAGAATTTGGGCCAAAAGCTTTGTTTACACATCTTTCAAATATACTGCTTTTTTCGTGTTTCTCCCAGTTTTCCTATTTAATATTAAAATGTACTGTTCTTTCTTTTTCCTATTTCATGAAATATCTCTTTTCCCCCCTGAATTAAGGCAAGATATTCTCAGTATTTAATTTTGCTACTTTTTATTTGAAAAAAAAAACCTTTTCAGTATTTAAATGCCTTTGTTTTAATAAATTTTGATTTTAATAGATAAAAAACTTTGCATATGTCAGTGAGTTATTATTTTTCATGTTATAAATTTCTTCGTAGAATATTAGAGGAAATCTTATTTTCTTGTCAGGTGAAAATGGCAGATACAAAGCAACATTTTTGAAAAAGTGAATGTGTTAAGAAATAAATATTAATGTCATTTTTTACACAATAAGAACAAAGCAAAAATATTTCTCAACTATTTTATTGAGACCAGCAACAGCAAAACATGCATTTTTGTGACGTATTTTTAATGTTCATCACATAGCATTTAAATTGTATACATGAGACCTTTTCAATTTTACTATACAATAACAGCTGAAAAGATAATTGTGTAAATTATTTCATCATGCTGTATACATGTTATGGTTAAAATAATAACTCCAGTTATATTAATAACTGGTTATTAATAATAAATAACCCATTACTCTCATTGACCATAACATACATTCACAGATAGCTAAATATCTGTTTATTTTAGAAATATAATTTTTAGTTAATGACTAGTATCTACAGTATAAAAATTGAATTTCAAAGTTATACTGAATTTGGTATTTAGAGAAATTCAGTTTTATATTGACATGGAACAACAACATGCTCATGCACATTTAAACTTGCAGGTATTCACAGGCATGTGCAAATATATTATAGCATTTGTATATGTAATTTTTATATACAAAATAATGAAAGAAAGAACATTTAAATAAATATAGAACTAAAGAGATATATTTCTGAGCACACAGAAAACTCAAATTCCCTATATCTCTTAACATATGAAAATGATTCCTTTCTTTAAAGTTGATGTTTAGAAAATAAGCCTGCCTTTTTTTGTAGGTTTTATTTTAATTTGTATATAAAGAAAAAAAAAAAAAATTCCCAACTGTTTTTATATTTATAAAAGGTAGCTAATGATAGTTTAAATAAAATGCCTTGCATATATATTACTGTGGTAATTCTGAGAATAATAAATGCATTATCAGAATGATAATGATGAATTTAAAGTACTTTTTTATTTCCAGTTAGTGACAAAAAAATGTAATGAACAATAAAATTATTTTTGTAAGAACTATTATAATGTTATTCATAATTTTTAATTAAAAAATTCGGAATGTAGTTGGAATATGGAACATAACTCCCACCCCCCATATTTAAAATCGGCTTTGAATGGCAACTGAACCAAAAAAAAAGAATATCAGTTTATTTTGGTTTGATATATCTTCAGTCATTTTGTTAATGTAATCAACTTATCTATATTTTCTAATTAAACATCAACCATATAATTATCCATCATTCCTCATACATAGCATCTCTATTTCCTATTACTTTTCAGTTTCGGATGATACTCTACTTGCAGATTTAATTCAATTGAATAAACTAGAAGTATAGATGACTTTTTATAAAAAATATCAGTCTGATTTATATTTTTTGCATTTCAGCATGCTATCATCCGTGGGTGTTTGTATTAACCAAGGCTGTCAAACTTAAAGGCTAACTCAGGCCAAACAAACAAGGTTTAACTTGAGGTTTTCTTTAACCTAAAAAAAAATCAATATTTATAGAAACGTTGGTTTATTTCGAATAATACATTGTAATAAACAAGTGTATAGGAACAAGAAAAATTCAATATTTATGTCCTGACATTTGACATCTCTTCTTTGCTTCTATCTTTCCTATTTCGAAATTTTTTTGATATTTTATTATATATTATTGTACGTCGATATATTGGCGTTGCAGGCCTCATGCAGCCCCTCGAGTTTGACATCCCTGGTATAGACTGTTTAGATGGACAAACCAGAATTATATGTATTCTAATTGTCAAATGCAATTTTGATAATGGATAACAATGCCAATGCTTGCCGTTCTCTGCTCACTGCTTGTATCGTACATGCTGGTTAATTGTATCAATTCGCATAGTGCACCAATTAAAAAAAGAAAACCTTCTAAATTTTGATAGGATTACATTTTTTGTTATGAAAGAATTATTTTTTTAGTGCAAATAAGAATATTTATAAAATAAAATTATTCATTCGGAACTGAACCGATAGATATATTTTTAGTTGAACGTGGAATGAAAAAAATTATGGTTCAAAGCCTTGTTTCAAATTGAATCGATTAGTATTAAATAAATGTTACACAACTTGATAAAATACCTTACTCATGTACTTTTGATGTTATGTTAGAAGATATATACAGTTTTTTTGATTGTTAAAAAAAATAATTTTTTATCAATACTCTGTTTTCTCCCTCTTCAAAATATTAATCAGCCTATTTACAATTTTTTTTAACAACAAAAAAAAAAATCCATGCATGGATAGAAGTATATTTTTCTTTTACACAAGTGAAATGAATGTCTTTAGGATTGCAAGAATTCTTTGGTGAATGATAGGGCAATTTTAATCAGAAAAATAAATATAATTCTTTACTGTGAACTTAATAGAATCCCCCATAACCAGATATTTAATGAAAAGATAATACATGATATATATATGCTATTTTGAAATGCATTGTTTTTACATCATATTGTTCGCTACAAATATACATTCATATTCTGTGCAAAACAGTAACTCTTTACGAACATGTAAAGATTATGGTTTCAGTGTAAAGGCAGGAAATGATAGCATAAAATTCGCTATTCTGGTTAATAAATTATGCAATAAGTTTAGTTAGTCTTAAAAACTGCGAATAAACTTAACACTTTAAATTGTTCAAAAATAATTCACTTATAATATAACACATCCATTTTGGTTCTTACATATTATCACAACAGGCGCCAACGTTCAAAATAACTCGCCAAGTTGGCAATTCCAATTTCACATGTGTCGTACGCGCTGAATTGGCAATCATGTGCTTTGTTTCATATAATGTCACCAATAGGTTGTGATAATATGTAAGTACCCATAATTTTTTTAAAAAAATTATCCATTTTGACTAGAAGAAAAGAAGAGTGAATGATTTACGTTATTCATTGGTATTTCATTTACCTGATTCATAATGAATCTGAATTTTCAGTATCAAGTATATGCATGAAACCTAAAGCATTCTGAAAAGAACATGCTGTGTTTAATGACATACAATTCAATAGTACTGCATAAATAACACTTAACATGCATGACTATATGAAGTATAGGATACAAGTTGCTTCAGAGAACACACATCAACATGCTTTTTAAACACATACATATAAAATCACAATGAAATTACACAAAGTTATGAAAATGTAAATATATGTGCCAAACACACATCACATAGTAATTCAAAAGTGATGCTTATTTTCCCAGTTGCTCGTATATATCTAATGTTGCAACAAGAAAAATGAAACATTTTAAATGTCATACTGGAAAAATTTCAGAGCATTGACACCAATACATAACACAGAAAATCATTTTATCACGGAACTTCGATAATACTCACACTCGTGACGAGTATTTCAATTTACTTTATTATTTACAAGTAATGTTATAAATCTCTTTTCTATTTCTTATTATTCATTTAAAGTATCAACTCTTAATCTTTTAAATCGATTCGTATTTTTCTTTCTTATGTAAGATGTAGTGTCCAAAAAATCCGTATCCACGTTAAATAAGAACAAAAATGAATGATTATATTGTGATAATTCAATTTTTTATGTACTACTAAATCCTGCTTTTAGATGATTTTCGTTTAATACTCCTATGAAATGAACACGTTTTGTTTTCTTTTTCAATTCTTATTAGCTCACGTTCTCTGTCTACATATTTATCTTGTTCAAATTTTATATCGTTAATAAAATACTTTCTATTCATCCAATCAAGTTCAAATAAACTTTTTTAAACTTGTACTATAGATGAACTTTTTAAACTTGATGTTAATACAGTTTTTCAAATATTAATTCATTAATTAAATTAATTACCGGTTTTCGAAGCCAACTTAGATTCGTCTCCATTGTTACAACAATGTAACTGTTAAAACTGGCAAAAGTTGGCGCCATTGTTACAACAATGCAGACAAAATCATGCTCTTTTTTCAATTCGTACTATTGGTTTACTCTCCCTATTTCTATATATCTTGTTCAAGAGTTTCCAATCGTTAATAAAATACTTTCTATTCATCCATTCAAAGTAGGAATTGACAATTTTTTTTTCATATTACTTGTGTGATTATGATTTTGTTCAACATGATCAACCTATATTATATATATAAAAAAAATTATCTCATTTCCAAAAATTATTTTACGCAATTGATCAGTTAGTACTTTTACAGTGACTAATGTTTTTCTTTCATTTATTTAAAGATGTTAAAATTGTTTTTTGGAGGCAAGAGCCACATTTGGTCAAACAGAGCCATATACTTGTTAAATTGCAGATCTTATTTTTAATAGCATTTGTAGGATACTTTTTTATTTGACTGATTGTAAAAATAATACATTATGGCCATCTAGATCGCAAGATCTATTTATTTATTTTTTTGGCTTCACAGGGAAAAGGTAGATTGCTTGATTACATTTCTGGACAATTTCCAAAAAAGTTTTTTTTTTTTTAAAAAAAAGGTGTAAATGTTGTAAGATGAATGAAACATCGCTCAGAAATTTGAGTTATTGAAGAGAAGTAATGGTTGATCATGCCGATTTTTAATAATGCTTTTAATTTCGATATATCTTTCATCGCATAATATTCACCTATTTAAATTGCTACTTTGTAATTTATCTCATTCAAGTAGAGCAGAATTTATGGACACTGTTCAAGTTTTAGAGAATCTGATTTACTTCCATTTTACTGTATTTCAAAGAAAATGAAATACGATTTTTTTTTATCTCTTCGTATTTACACGAAATTATATTTTGAAAAGATAAGGGGGGAAAAATGAGTAGTTCACACTTCCAAGTCTGTCATAAGCCAATGAATATCGGAGAATATGTCACAGGTTTTTTGTTCCGTTTCTTCGAACTCGTGCTCAGCGTCTCTTGTGAATTGGCGCGAGAGGTTGAGAGGACACGGTAATAGCTCTGGCATCACAGAATGGTGGGTTATAAGAGCGTTCAGGCTTGAAAACTCTTTGGTGAAACCCTACGGGAAAAAAAACATTTGTGTTAACTGAATATATATATATAGTAAAATAAAATAAAAGTGAAGAAGTACTAGAACCTACAGAGCTAAAGAAGGAAGAAATTGGAATTCACCAGACAACAAAAGTAAATACAAAAATGTCTTTGGACTAAACTGGAGACCTATTATGATTTCTAAAGCTGTCGCTTAGAGTTAGCAATGCTTTATGGATTATACCTTCCCCGTACAGCAGAAATTTTTGACATAATAAAATTAAACATATTTATCTATATATATTTGCATTTAAATTTGGTCAAAACAGAGTTCGCTTCTAAGAACACTTCTGTAATTTTTTTTTTTTCTTTCTCTTGATAAAAATTAACCCAGTGACGTTTGATATAAATAACAGTAGCGTCATATTGATCAGTTTAAACATTTAATTTATTTACGTCACAACTATTATTTACAAATTATACATTGAAGTTATTAAACTTATTAAAAGATAATTACTCAAATAATTCGGTTTGTGAGAGAGGAGTTCATTTCGAGGTCTGCTCACTTTGAAGGTCCAAAGCGGATTTCTGGTTCTC
Source organism: Trichonephila inaurata madagascariensis (assembly GCA_019973955.1). Taxonomy (NCBI): domain Eukaryota; kingdom Metazoa; phylum Arthropoda; class Arachnida; order Araneae; family Nephilidae; genus Trichonephila; species Trichonephila inaurata. Next base: position 20,518 of record BMAV01023521.1, read on the forward strand.
CCTTTCTTTTCTCTCACCTCGGGGATCAGGGGACATCCTGCTAGTGGCGGGAAAAGGGTCAAATGTTGCGGGGGTGGGCCAAGGTGGGACCCCGCAATAACTTTCAAAATGCAGCTGTGAAATGTACGTGTGATAATTATTTCCGCAAAGAAGCCGATTCACAGCTGGGAGGAAGGAAACGTTACAACCCCTTAAGCTAGCGTTTCTCAATCTGTGTGCCCCCCTAGGGGGCTGAGATAACCTTACGTGGGGGATGCGAGCTTATTGAAAATAAAATATTTAAAAAATTATTAATTTATTAAAAGGGCAAAACAAAATACATTCTGACATAATAAAAAATAAAATACACATTTATTCTGATATACGAGGGGTGACCAGAAAAAAAAAAGGTTACAAGTCGAATAAAGAAATATTTATTAACAATAGACAGAAAATACAAAAGGGAATTATGAAGCATACGCGTTCTATCACATTTCGAACTTGCGATAATTTCTCCCAAATTTAGGATATAAATAAAAAATTTAAGTTACAAAGGGTGCATTATAATTATAATCATGGCAATTCAGTTAAAAGTAATTTTGAACTTGTAGGGAATTCTCCTAATTTCTTTCCGTTTATATTATTTTCAGCTCTTTTTTAATTTTTCTACAAACTGTTACTTGAAAGTTCCAAGAATATCTTATCATACTTATACTAAATCTTAAAAAACTCACACACAAGTGGCAACTCCTTCCCAGTTACATTCTATTTTTATAAAAACAATATGATATATACTAAGCTAGTTTCTTGTTTCAATATTTCGCAATCTTCTCTTATCTGCAATTGATTGATGTAATCTTGTCCCCCTCTTCCTCTGCTCCTTTGCAGAGGTGTGTTTTTATTAAATAATTTTAATAATACTGTATTATACTTTCTTGTTCATGCATATTTTTTTGTATCATTTACTGTCTATCTCCGTGGACCGTTTTGTAGCTCTAAGCCTTCTGGTGGGTGAGTTCGATACTGCCAAATAAATAGCCATGGATTTCCCAACGACGTTTTGTAGCGTAGTGTTGCGTTCTCCTTCCTTTTAACGTCAGAAAGTACTCGAGAACATACGTAATGTATTGCATAAATTACAAAAATGAAATTAGGGATAAAAAAAACACCAGTGGTGCTTTTAAGTGCAAAAAATGCCAAGAAAGAGAAGGTAGAAAACAAAAACTGTAGCTTTGTATTTTTAAAATATTCGTGTATTTTTGCTTTTTTACTTGATGAACACCCAAAATGAGGGCCCTTTTCATTTAGTTTTATTGAGCTACGCCCCTGGGTATGTTACTCATGAGAGCATTATTATTACTAAACTATGATCAAATGTGATACCCGTGGGGACTTGAGGCTCTTTCGAAGAAATGTGAGATGAAATTATACGGAATCATTAGGGAAAAAATATCTTCTTAAATATGATTTCGGGATGCATTAAGCTCTTCGTCATGGTCAAAGTATACAACAGACTTAAGATCAAATCTAGAGATAGTAAAGTGATAAAAAAAAGTTTCAGAACAAATGAGAGATCAAATCTAGTAATTTTTTTTTAAGGTATCCGACTACGTTCGGAAGCGTGATTTTGAAAAAGCGTGTAAATGGATAATATTTGTGATATTTAGTGTCATTTAGATTAGAAAATGTACGTAAAATTGTTTTAAGAATACAATTACAATAAAAAAATTATTTAAGTACAATATTTTCACAAAAAATGAACATAGAATGACCCATTTTCAAAATGTTCTCCTTCTGTGAAAAATACTTCTATTATAATAATATTTTGCCAGTATATAGCTCAGACCTCTGTACAGAGGCTCAACAAGAATTTTTGAAATATATAACTTAGAAGTGGGTTTATCTATGTTTTACGACAACAAAAGGGAGAAATTTCAAGAAAAAAACGCCGATAATTATTTCAATGGGTTGTAAATCTGAAAATAACGTGAAGTTTTCAAAAATCATAGTTGAGCCTCTGTACAGAGGTCTGAGCTATATACAGGCAAAATATTATTATAATAGAAGCATTTTTCTTAAAAGGATAACATTTTAAAAAAGGTTATTCTAAGTTAATTTTTTGCCGAAATATTGTATTCAAATAATTTTGTTTTGTTAAAATGTCTTTAAAACAACTTTATACAAGTATTCTAATCTAAGTGATACTAAATATTATGAACATTGTCCATTTATGCGTTTTTTTAAATTCACGGCTCCGAACGTAGTCGGATACCTTAATGCATATGATTTATTCCACAAAAGCAGACTGTAAATGGAATAATGAAAAATGGCAAAAAATGAAAAGCCATTTGTAGTACAGACGTGTTTTGATGGGAGAGAAAAATTTCATCGATTGATTTTTTTTATAGTTTATTGGCAACAAAAGAAGCATAGTTTTATGCAACAATTTTCATAGTGTTTCCCGATGTAGTGTTTTCATAAAACGTATTATACTGAATCATTTATTGTGAATCATCAACAGTTTTAAAGTGAATTTGTTCAAATGGAGAAAGGTCGCTTTTTACAAAATATAAAAACTAAGTTTACTTTTCCTGTCAGGTATTGCTTACCTTTATCTTGTAACCTTTGTTCGTTTGCAAGATTAAATAATGTGCTATTCCTGTGGGATTCTTTTCTTGAGGAACTCGTAAGGAAAGAGCAAAGCAACCGGGTTTAGTTGTACTCTTGCGCACTATGAAAGAACCTTCTGGCTTTTCTGCTAGAACCTCTAGAGCTATTTCTCTGTAAATTACAATAAAATACAGTTATAGATAACGTTACAAAAATAAGCGTCAAATAATTTTACAACAGGAATTTCTGCATGAATATATATATTCCTAATATTTGTGGTTCTTCAAATGTACCTTTAAATAAGTTGAACATGCATTAATATTCTTAAATATTTGGATGTTCACTATCTACCAAAAAGTATTTGGGCACCAAGGCAAATGAGGATATCTGCAGTCCTGATCTACGCCACGCCTTCTGTACGTAATTATCGTGTAGGAAACGGCATTGGCATTAGTCGTATGCAAGATGCCACGACATTCAGAGCTGTCTGACTTGGAGAAGCGCGTAATTGTCGGATATCATGAAATGGCCGAGTCTTAAGAAACATATCTAATGAGTTAAACATTCCAAAATCAACAGTGGCTTTTGTGATTAAAAAATGGAAGATGGATGGGGATTGTTGGAACGTATTTCGACCCGACAGACCCACAAAACTGAATGATAGAGACCGACGAGTGATATCCAAAGAAATTCGAGAAAACTGTACGAAACCGTTGTCCCACATACTCCAGGAGCTCTGACAAGTATCCGTTACTGTTGCTTCTTTTCTATAATTACCATCCACAAGGAAACGCATTTGCTTGATTTCCATGGCCGTGCTACCACCCACAAGCCTTTGATTACAAAATCTAACCGCACTGTTTCGTTGAGCTGGTGCAAGGCAGTGTCGCTTTTCCGCTGAGGCACCTAGGCACGTGCCTAGGGCGCAAAAGGTTCGGGAGCGCAAAAAATTTTAGGGCGAAAAAAGAGAAAAAGTTAAAATTACAGCGAACATACTACACACCGCCTTTCAAGTCTTGAAAGGAGTACTTCTGCCCTTAAAAGAATAAAGACTGAAATGAGATCTACCATGGAAAGTGAAAAGCTTAACACTTTCATGTTTCTACGCACTCAAAACGATATTACCATAGAAATTTATTACAATGATTTTATTAATGATTTTGCAATACTCAAAGCTCGAAGAAAATCTTTGTTGTCCCAGTTCAATGACAGTGACTGAAGAAAGAATAAGGATGTTTGAAAGTAAAAGATAGTGCAGCGATAATCGATGAAAAAGATAATAATGAACAAGTTGAAAACAGTTCATACAACAATGCAGACTCTATACTGTAATTGCAAACGATTCCACTAATTTAGTGTACTAATTTACAAAAGGGTGGGTGAATGGTCCGTGATGTCGTAAAATAAGAAATGAGCAAGAGATTGGCCAAACCATGCCATTATCCTTTCCTTGCGGTTGGGAGTCCAGGACACAGCGGGTTCATAGGTGGTGGATAATCGAAAGACTCTTCAAACAGCAAAAACAAAGAAAGAATAAGAGAGTTAAGAGAAAACCCATCCCGAACCAAAACTGGCAAGGTAAGAACTGAAGGAGGAGGGTGCTCTGAAAACAGTGCTAGGGGGCGTAACACTTTGAAATGCCTAGGGAGCAGGGGAGGTTAAAAACGGCTCTGGTTCAAGGCACTTCGAAATTGGAATATAGAGGAATAGAAACAGGTTATCTTGAGTGATAAATCGAAATTTAATTTCTACCAGTCGGATTGCAGTGTCTGGGTTTGGCGTGTGCTTGGAGAACGCCTTTTGTCAAAATCCATTGTACCTGCAATAACGTTTGATGGAGGAGGAATTATCGTCGGGTTGTTTATCGTGGTATGGACTGGTACCCTTGATTCTCTCCAATTCTTGGTAAGCTCAACGCTGATTCCTAGTAAACTATTCTAGTCAAAAATTTTCTTCTTACACTGTTGCAGTTTTACGGGTTGGATCATTGCTACTTCTAGGATGACAACTCCACTTGTCATGTTGCGAAATCCTCTATGGATTAGTATGATGATAATGGGGTGAACCGACTGGATTGGCCTTCCCAGAATCCAGACTTGAATCATATAGAAAACTTCTTGGATGAGTTCAACCATCGAATTAAGGGGTGCAGCAACCGTCCAAAATCGGTGAAAGAACTTGCATGTCTTTTCCTAGCCGAGGGGAAGAAAATACCATTGTCCATTATCCAAACACTTGTGGAAATCATGCTCCGGAGGGTTAAGGCTGTAATTGCCTTAGGTGGAGGCTCTACTAACAATTGAATATGAATAAATAATGCTTGTCTCTTTTGTCACAGGTGCCCAATTACTTATTTGTAGATAGCGTAACTCTTTGTTAATAATTCTAATTTTCTTTAAGATATAAAACTTAATAGTTCTTATGATATTCAGTAAATATTCATTTCTTGTAATATTCAGTAAACAAAAACTGTTATAAAAATTGGTTCATATTACACAATCTCCTTTTGGTAATAAATAAAAATCAATCTGGAACAATCATTGTATTACACTCACTTCCAAAAGTTAAGCACGGAGAGGAAAATGCTGATTTCCGGAAGCCAATCAGACTTGAAGAGGTTGCAATTCGCTGCAGAGGTAGATGGAAGTATGCAAATATGTTAGGTAACAGCCAATCGTGCTTTCATGTCAAGAAATATGCAAAAAGTGCAGTCTTTTAAGGAGCCAACTTAATGAAGGGTTACAAAAAATGATTGTAAGTGCTGATAGAAAGTGTTAAAAACTTTCTTATAGTTTGTTTTCAAGACGTACGTGTTTCTATGACTTTTAGAAAACGAATGGAAGATTCTGAGCGCTGGCGTGCTGTGAGGCGCATTGACGCAGGACAGTCGATCACAGATGTTGCTCTTTTCTTCGGCGTTCATCATTCTGTAATTTCACGTTTATGGAAACAATTCCAAACCACACAGACAGTTGTTCGAAGGCCTGTAGGCTGTTGTCCAAGGGTTACAACCCCCGCGGAAGATCGATATATTGCTATTGTATCCAAGCGGAATCGCAGAGTGACCTCCACACGTGTGGCATCTATGGTTACAGCGTCCATTGGTAAGGCTTATATCTGCAGCTACTGTACGTCGAAGATTACATATGAATGGAATGTATGCCCGGGCACCTCGAGTTTGTGTTTCTCTATCCGTCCAATCAAGAGGGGCACGATTAAAGTGGTGCCGGGATCATGGCAATTGGACTGTGTATGACTGAGGCAATGTCATGTTTACTGATGAGTCAAGATTTGCTCTGAAGCCAGATGACAAGCGTATAAGGATATGGCGTAAACAAAAGTAACACGCAATCAGCCCCAAAACATCACCGAACATCACGCATTCCGAGGCGGAAACATTATGGTGTGGGCAGGGATTTCATTAGGATACCACACCGGCCTGCTCATCTTTAAAGGGGTTCTGTGATTGCTGTCCGGTATCGAGATGAAGTCCTAGAACCCATTGTGAGATTGTACGCTGCAGCAGTTGGCCCTACTTTTGTTTTAATGGACGATAACGCACGTCCCCATAGAGCTGACATCGTCGATGACTATCTGGAGAGTGAAGGGATTGCGCGTATGGCGTGGCCAGCATATTCGCCCTACCTTAATCCCATTGAAAATCTTTGGGATGGTCTCGGCCGTGGTGTATCTTCAAGTTTCCCACCTCCAGCCACTCTTATTGAGCTGGAAACTGATCTACTAAAAGAATGGCAATTACTTGATTCTGAGGTGGTTGACCACCTAATTGAAAGCATGGCCAGAAGGTGTAAACTTTGCATATAGATGAGGGGGGATCACATACCCTATTAATGTCCTTTTTTTTCATTTTATGCTGTTTATTTTCACTTTATACATAATTCTGTTTAAGTCTCCAGTATGACATTATCTGATAACTTTCAAAAACTTAATAATGTTTTCATTGCTGCATATAATTATTGATTTTGTTTTATGTATAAATATATATGCTTCTTTACTGCCAAATTTTGTGTCAATCAAAGCAGTATTTGTTGATTTTTTTGCATTTTACATCTTCGTGCTTAACTTTTGGAAGTGAGTGTATTTACTGCCCAAATTTTAACATTTGTACCTTCTTAAAATAATATTTTGGCTGCGCCACTCCCTCGCTGACTCTCCTGATATATTAAAATATTTAAGATTTGATAATTTCAAGTAATATATTACCGAGGAATTCCAGCTTGAAACCAGGCAACATTTCTCAAATCTTCCTTTTCTTTTTCAATGTCTTCCTCACTCCTGTTTGGGGGGAAAAAGAAGGAAAATGAAATCAGTGCATATATATACGGTGTGTATACCTCAAATAGTTCTCGTTAACATCTTTTGTAAATACTTTTTAAGCGGGGAGATATAACACTCAGTGAATTCTTAAAATTGTATATTTTGACATAGTTATTCGATTCTTCATGAATCAGTTAAAAATGTTCCTTTTTAAAATGAATTTTTACAGTTTTTGCCGCAAAATGAGTTTAATATACAGCAGTGGTCTTCAAACTTTTTCAGCTCACAGAACCCCTAGAACTTGAAGAGATTTTCGTGGAACCCCTAGAACTAGAAAATGTTTTCGTGGAACCCCATTCCACATACATACTTAGACGAATATATCTCAAAATAATGTTTATAGATCAACATGTTATGGGTACTTTATGTAAAGGCAATTATAAAAGAAGTATTGCATTTATTATTAAAAAATTTTAACATATTTTTTAATATAATAAACTCATTAATATTATTAATATAAGATCCAAGTGTCACCTACCCGTGCATATGTACTTGCTTTTTTCCCACACAAATTGTCGAAGTCTATGTCTTGAAATTATCTGCATTTCATATCTGCGTTTGATTTGTTTTTATACTTTGTTTTTGTAGTCCCTCACGTTGAGAAATATATTTCACTGAAATACGATGTTCTGAATGGCATTAAAATGTTTATAGCTGTGTGAAAAATATTGTGCATTTTTCACGAATTTGAAACACAAAATTTAGGTGCTGTTCTTGCTTAAATTTAGATTTCAACATCGAATCTTTTGATCAGTTGTTTTCTCTTCTTCATTATAGGTGTTTTTTTTCCCACAATTGCAAAATGGTGCATTTTACATTAGAATACTATTTAGTTATGTAAGACACTGTGTTAATAAACGAGTATAAAATTATCTCGTGGAACCCAAGATAGTAAGCAATAGAATATTCACAATCTAGTAAAAAGTATATATATATAAGACATGATTTTAGAGTCAGAAACAGACTTAGTTTTTAACAAGGTCTTTATTTGATCAAAGTTACACATCATCTGACGCAAGAGGCAGAGAGAGAGAAAGAACGCCACCGAATAATCTTAAGTGGGTTAAACACTTAAAACACCGATCGCGGCGTCCATGAGTACTCTTGAAAGTTAATGCTGACATATAGGGCTATTAAATATAACGATCTGGAATTAGACATGTTTATTGGCTAGGCCATATGTTCGGAAGAAATAAATGGGTCATTAGTTTGATATTTGAAGAGGTGAGGAGGTAATATAAAAGTGTGTGAATTACTAGATAGGGAATTTAATTTTTAATCTAATTTAATTATCCTTACATATATATATATAAAGATAAAATATTTTAATATTCTTTTATTGTATTATAACAAAAGTTTATAATACATAAATATAATTTTCAGTTTTAATGAATAGGAGGAGTTTTAAAAACTTGTAATTATACAAACTTCATAGAAATAATAATTTTGCACACATATTTATAAGCTTCTTTTCGATTTTTTTTTTATTGTGACTCGTGGAACCCCTGGGTATGCTTTATAGAACCCCAGGGTTCCGTGGAACATAGTTTGAAGACCACTGATATACAGAAGCAATTTTTGATATAAAATTACAGCATTCTTTTACATAGGATCAAGTATGAAAAAAACAAATAAAAAAACAAATAAGTTTACTTTATTTTTTGCAAGATAACTTTTGAAAGATATACATTAGATCTGCATTTTTAAACCAAATTGAAGTTAAAAAATGTCTTTATTCTGTATACCTTAAATTTTACATTTATGTGTTACTTAAGAATTTTTAAAATTGAAAAATTTTAGAAATACATACAATTATTTATTTTTTTTTTATTTATCATGCTACGAAGTAAAATGTATTGATGCCAATCACAAAATTGAGGTACGCAAAATAAAGATCTGAAATACAATGTACAAATAAAATATCAAAGCTCTGCAATTAAAACTTTTTCTTCCAATCTGGTGGGAAAGTGTGAAAATTAGAAACTGAGAAAGTCAAGTTTAAAAAAATTAAGTTTCAATATTTTTCGGAGTAAAATTTATTCTTTTTGCACTTAAAATATACCACGTTTCATATGTTGGATCTTATATTTCTATAAAGTGCTCATGCTTGACTTTTCTCCCTTCTCATTTTCACGCATGTACTTTTTTTTTGAAAATCTAAACATAATTTCTGCTTTTGTTATTCGCTCATTGTAAGCCTGAAAAGCAAAAATGACTATAAAATACTCTCATCTAAAATCCAGACTTTTCATAATATTCAAACGAATATCTATTCAATCCCTCAATATCGCTATTGCCTCATTTACGCTGGTATCAACTATTGTTTCGAAAGATCTTAATATTTTTAGTCAGTACTATCTAGGGATTGCAATACCGGGATATCGAATACCGGTATTTTGAGCCATTTGGACAATTTTGTAATACCGGTATTCACAAGTTTAAATACCGGTTTTTCGGTATTTACTAGAAATTTGTTTTTAAATTTTCTTCAATATATGTTCAGAGATCGCCAACATAGTAAAAAAGAATACATTTTTGTTTTTATGTCTTTCTAACCGTAGAAATTAATAAGACTGTGAACATAAAGTTGCATCATACAATCGAGAGAAGAGATAAAGTATATGAATCATCCCAGGAGGTGGGTCAAAACTATCCTATTACAGCTCAGGGCGATACTGCACACCCGCAGTACCCATTGTCTGATATTCGTGTGATGTGACAACAAAGTTGTAGTTGTGAAGAAAGTGCGTAATATTTTGATATTTTTAAATTGGACAGTTTGTTATTCACATTTGTATATCATACTTTAGGGTTCAAAATATTTTTCAGATTCATTATATATATACTCATAAATAATAACCCATATTAATGAATAAGAATAACTTTAAAGAACACAAAAAATCAGTTGATAATACTTCGGGTTGGTTTCATTATTTATATGAGAATATCCTGCATTTTAAAAGTATATTCCGTATTGCTAATAGTACCACCAACTAGCGTAGATGCCGAAACAGCGTTTTTGATAGCTGGTAATTTTTGTACAATATTACGTTCCAGGCTTAATGACAGTACAATTGATGCATTATGTTTTTTAAGACCACATTTCAAAAGTTTGTAACAGTGCCACAGACTGAATAGTGATATTTACGCTTTTTTTGTGATTCAAGTAAGTAAGATGTTCCTTTACTTTTTTGTGATTCTTTATATACCGTTATAATTTATAAGTTACAAATTATTTTTTGTGATATTTATACTCTCTAATAAAACTGGCAAGTAGCCGTGTTTTCTTCAGCCGTGTTCATAACTGCGAAAAGCACAATACTTGGATGTTTCTAACATTCTATAGCAGCGGTTTTTAAACTGTGGTCCGCAGACCCTCGTGGGTCTTAGGGATCCGCGAAGGCCTCATTTAATGTTAAGATTTTTATCTTTTATAGACTCTGAAAGGCTTTGGGGAAAAATTGAAAGATATGCCATCCTAGACTAGATCACAAAATTGCCTCGAATGAAAAAACTCTACTAGAATATGTACTTCATCATCAAAAATATTAATTCAGTTTTTTTTAAATTTTATTATAGTCTGTACAAGTAGCACAGGAAATCTTTGAATTATTGAGGAACCTTTAAATCACTCAACCATGTGTTGGGAGTCGGGAAGGGGTGTTCAAAACCTTGGAGGTCCGCGATGTCAGGCTGATACATAAAGGGAGCCCACGGTGATCAAAAGTTTAAGAACCGCTGTTCTATAGTAATTTTTAAAGTGTTTTTAAAAATTGATTTTTTAAACTTTTTTCTTTAAAAAAAATTATTTTAAAATCATTGTCACAATTAAATACTAAACAAATTAACTAAAATTGAAAAAAAAAATTAATTTTAAAAAATAATGCTTTTGAAAACTATTTACAGAGATATTTAATTTGGACTTTTTGAAAATTAATGTTTGAATAATCACTCCATTATGTAACAAAATAAGTGTAATGAAACATGAGTAACGTAAGATATTATCAAAACCTGGAAATAATTTTAAATATTTATCAGCTCATATTTATCCAGAAAACTTTAAAATCAATTTGAAGTGGATAAATGTTAAAATAGTCTTCTTTTTTTTTTTTTTTTTTTTTTTTGATATTGGTTCAATTTTTAATAAAACGGATTACTTGAAACCCCGTTATTAGAGAATATATAATTTATATTTATCAACTCTACGTTCAGATGGCGCCATGAGCTAGTAATCACTATCAACAAGAATTCTTGAAACTTTAGGTTGTAATTCGAATTCTTACTTGTACTATATATATTTTTTTATATTTCTAGAAATTTCTAAGAAAAAAAAATGTACATTTCATTTGTAATTTGTAAAAAGATTAACTGGATTTTGAACTCCATAATTTCACGAAACATTTTTTAAATAAAAGTATATTTTTGCTTTTGATGAATTTATACTTTGCACACATCGGAAACGCATGATACATAATTGTGAAGGTGGAACCCAAAATTTGAGCCTTTATCAGTTGACGAAAATGAGCCGTACAAAAAGAGAGAGGAGAAATGCTGAACTCTTGCAATAAATAAACAAAAATATACCACCGTTTGAAACTTGATATTCTATTATCTGTTGTTTTTAGAAAGGGTAAAGGAAAAGAGCTAATTATACAAGATAATAAACGGCAATTTAAGGAAGATTAATTGTATGAATTAGCTGACTCATTCCTTTTTTTTTTTATAAAAAAAACCAGTTAGAAGGTAAAAAAGAAAAAAATTTACGCAAGAATTAACAATTATTCTTCGTTGGATGGTTAAAAAATAAACGAACATAATACAGTATAATGCATCTTAACTAAACGTGCAATAAATCAAATATTTTTTGAAAAATTCATGAAGAAATTCCATTCTTGATGTCAAAATTTAAAAAATCACGGGTTTAGCTACATGAACCACATTTAGCCTTCTTTAAGTATGTACATAACTACCTTTTATGATTTTTATTTCTTAAAAGCTTCTTAGGTTTTACAGATAAATTTAAACAAGGATAAAAAACAACAACATGGCATTTTCTTTAGAATTAAAAAAAAAAAAAGGATTGCGTCAGGATATAAGACATTATCTTTCGGAATCATTGGGACTGAATTGAAAAGAAATTCAGGTTTATGTTGGATCCTTTGTTAAAAAAAATTCAGAAATTGCTTTGAAGTCAAAAAGAAATTCTGAAAAATTTCATACAGCTCGGTTTCTGACTTTAACGCAAGCATGTGGTGAATGCTGATACAGCACTATTGACCAAGTCTTGCGATATAATTTTTTTTTATTTATCGTCTGCTCATGTTTGTAATTCAATATTCAGTTTGTGTTGAAATATATATCGTTTGCTTGTTATATAAAAAAAAAAACCTGAACTCGAGAGTGAAATAAAAGAATTAGATTCTGTTTGGATTTAATACACATTTCGTTCTATTTTATTGTTCCTGCTACATTTTATTTAAAACCAGCGGACTAAAAGGCCGCTTGCGTAAAAAATTCAGATCTAAAATCCAGCTGTTAAGTTTCACTAAATTACATTCTCAACCGAATTGATTAAAAAAAAAAAAATTATTTTATTTTGATATTCTATTTCTAGAATAAAGAAAGAATGCTGCAGAGAATACTTATGGATAGAGGATGTGGAATCTCTGAGACTGCAACAGTAATTTCAGGTTAATTTATGTTCTTGGGACACATTTCGAATTTCATTTCTCTTTACCACAGATATTGAATCAGAATTAGCTAATTAGAAATAATACATCAAATGGAATTGGTTTCTTAAAATTAAATTGAAATTGCATATTAATCTGAAAAATTAGACAAAGGCAAGCTAAGGAAGAATGAATATTTAGCTATCCATTGGTGGCACAGTTAGTTGGTAAGTCTCTGAATGGTCAAACTAGCAAAGAATAGCTGAGAGTGCCTAATGCGTGCTAGAAAAAAAAATGTAGAATTGCTTGTTAATTTTTAGCAGATTTGTACGAAAAATCAGGAAAGTTCGAATATCCAAACAGGAGTATCAGATAATTGCTTCGTCCAA
>BMAV01023522.1:8673-19244 GCA_019973955.1 Trichonephila inaurata madagascariensis
ATATATAATTTTAAGTCAAAATGATCCCAAATTAAGGATATAATTACCTGTTATTTCAAACGAGTAAAATGCAACAAAAGGAATCGTCCATTTCAGCATGCTAATTTCTTCTAAAAAGAGTCTACCGATGGTGGGGATCACAAACATTAATTGCAACTTATAGTAATTACACTCAAGACTAAAATTAACTATCTCTTGTGACTCTATCTACTAAAAACTCTCATTATCCCTGTCCCCTTTTGGATAGCTGACATTGGACGTCGTATGGGTGAAAGGAATGTCCTTTGTGACCATACTTATGGATGGGGAGAAAGTTAGTAATGAAAAATGCGTAAACTTTTCAAAGTTCATGGTTGAACATGTACTCCCGACTCGAATTCTTAAGTTTCAGCATGGAAGAAAACTGACATTAAGCATACAGAGTACAAAATAAGGAAGTAAGATACGTTAAATGAAATACCAAATTCACACCCAATAATACATCAGAAAAAATATTGAATTTTTTGTAACAAAAAAAATATTTTTAAATTCGATCCAAATGCTGCCCTTGGAATTTGCCGCCCCGGACAGGGTCCGGTTTGTCCGGCCCAAGAGCCGCCCCTGAGAAGAATGAGTAAGAGCAGGGACGTCTTAAGGCATGGGCAAATTGAGCCCAGGACCTCGGTGGGGGCCTCGTCTCATTTTCGTCTCGAGCTCATTAAGATCATGATCAATTAACTCTTTATCTACCGACGGTACTTATAAGTACCACCCAATTTAAAATTACATAAAATAAGTATTTTTATGAATATTCTGATGAGAGAGAGAGAGAGAGATACTTAGTAGGAATATATTCTTTGAGATCCATTATTCTAAGATATATGGCAGCACAGGTTCTATGATGAGTATTTTAGTGGGGAAGGAGAATAGCTTTATGGCGGAAATTACATTTTCAGCTGACAGCGTTTCCAGTGAGTGAGTGAGTGAACTGTTGAATTACAGCCATTTAAAATGATTTAAAAGTCGAATAAGAAGAAATTTACTTACTTTTTTCATGTAAAACGGCGCTATATAAAGAGTGTAAGTACAGGGATAAAGAATGAATGAGTGCATATTAACGTCGCATTGTGCAGATACACGAGGGCTTTTGGCGACGGACCATGTAATTTTGAACCATGGTCAAGTGACGTGGACGACACCTGAGCTGGCACCCCCCTCTCCTAACTACCACACCACACCAACGGGAGGACATTTCAGCTCTCGACAGATTTAGCGTGCATCGCTGCCCTACACGGCAGGTCCTTAGTGGTACTGGGCTCGAACTCGTGACAAAGCCAGCCACGATCCGATCCCTATACCACTCGGCTATCGCGGCCACGACAGCGTTTTCAGAAGATTGAGATTATCATTTTTGTCCTAAAAATATAGTTAATGTCAAAAGGTGTCTTATCTTTTTTGTATGTTAATATGAAGATCTTAGAAAACGCGATTTCACCATTTATTTGAAGTGAACAGTGTATATAATTAATTTTATAGTCCAATTTCTTTAATTAATCAATTAGCTCTGCCGGATTAAATTTCCCAAAGTTGAGTATTTTGTTTATGTATATCCCTCAATTTTCAATGTAGTTATTCAAAAAAAAATTTTTTTTTCATGAAAAAAAACTGCAGTAAATCATGATGCGGTAGATAAAAGGTTAAAAAGAATATTGTAAAATATATATATATATATATATATTCAACAAAATCATCATGCGGAGATAAAGGTTAATGGTTGAAGGCTTTCTTGGGTATATTCTCCGAAAAACTGAGAATTCCAAAACTATAAGCCAACTGTCATTAGTGGCAATGAATGAATATTAACGTGTTGCGTTGAGTTGAGTTGAGTTTGGAGTTTTATGGCGCAAGAGCCAATTTTGGCTATACTGCGCCAAACATTCATAGGTCTGTGGTCTGGACGGGAAAAGAAGAAATTGGATGACAAGATGGAGGGTTGAAAATAGAGAAGGATCACTGGGGTACCCCGAGGTTGTGATACCCGTGTTTACCAAAGATAGTAAACCCCTTGGGAAAAGGAAAAGATCACTAGGGTACCTCGGGATTGTGACACCCGTACCCACCTAAAGAAGGTGAGCCCCCTGAGGGGATTTTATTTTAGCTACTTTTTATTAATATTAATGTCGCACTGTTCAGCTACACGAGGGCTTTTGGCGACGAACCACGTAATTTTGAACCATGGTCAAGTGACGTGGACGACACCTGAGCTGGCACCCCCTCTCCTAACTACCACACCACACCAACGGGAGGACGTTTCAGCTCTCGACAGATGGCGTTAGTGGCAAAACTGCATTATTGTGTGATGACCGTCGTCCTCGTCTAGGCCTAAGCCTTAAGTCTCATAACCATAGGCTCATAACCATACTCCATCACTACTCATTTAGTCGAAAGATAACCGTCGGTTTGTGCTTAGCGTTTTGATATTGTGACAGTAGCGTATTGGAGACTATCAGAGTCCCCCTGCAAAGTTAGGCTTCGGGCTCCAAGCCGGTTCTTACAAGGGGTACGTTGTGGCATCAGTCAGGCTTTGGATCTCCAAGAATACTGCCCCTCGTAATGCGGGGTGTACGTTACGCCACTGCATTGTGAGTCAGCCACATTTATTTGTTATGGGTTACCGTTTGTTCAAGTGTTTGACAATGTATGCTATATGCATACCTTTTAACCTTTATAAGCCACATGTAAATTAAGTAGTAATACAGGAAGCAGCATAAGTTGATGTATCTATAAATGCGACTTTTATGAAATTATTATAGTTTTTGTATAGATTTAGCACTTTGCATAGAAATATTATAAAAAGAATTATATCTTTATTAATTTAGTGTTTTGACATAAAATGTTACACAATTAAAATATTTTTGTATTCACATAAAGTTAAGAACTTGTTATGACAATCATTATTTTTTTTTTCTGTTATAAAATTATTAAATGATTTTGATGATTATGAATGTTTGATGCCCACAAGTCACAATAGAGTCTTTTTTAGTACATAACTGCTGCATCTCAATCAACAGAAACTTGCAATAAAGCACTTCATTAACATTCAAATGCCATTCATGGGAAAAAAAATATGTGTTTTAACGTACATGTGCAGTCAGTCACAACAATAATAGTAAGTAAATAGATTTTTTTAGAAATCGTATAACATGTCTGGTAGTGGTGCCGTATTGCACAAGTGGCGCTCTAACATTTGATACGTACAATTGGCCATTCTTACAATGCTGAGTGAATGAATATTTACGTCGTATTGTTCAGCAACACGAGGGCTTTTTCGGCGATGGACCCCGTAATTTTGAACCATGGTCAAGTGACGAGGACGACATCTGAGCTCGCACCCCTCTCCTAACTACCACACCAACGGGAGGACGTTTATGCTTTCGATGGATTTAACGTGCATCGCACCCCTACACGGCGGGTTTTTAGTGGTACTGGGGGCGAACTCGTGGCAAGCCAGCCACGATCTGATACCTTGATCACTAGGCAACCGTGGTTTTTTAAGTCGGGTGTTAATTAACATCGCTCTACTAAGCAACATGAGGTCTATTGGCGACGGCCCTCGTAATTTTGGATCTCGGTCACGTGATGAGGAATACACTCCCTTTCCAAATTACCACATCAAGCTGACAGGAGAGCATTGAGCCATAACCAGTGGCGTAATGAAGAACTTTAGGGTCCCTCTTCAAAGTCTGGTTTAGGGCCCGAAGCCGAATCTTACAAGGGGACGTACTTGACGTCAATTAGAGTTTGGGCCCTTAGAATCCTGCCCCCCCCCCTCGATGCAGGTGTTGAAGGGTGTCCGTTACGCCACTGACCATGGCTGCTTTAACGTTATAAGCCTCTTTATGTGGTGGATCTTCGATGGTACTAGGATCAGAGCCAGTGGCGTAACGTACACCAATTCCCAGGATTCTAGTGGGCCCGAAGCTTGCCTGACGCCAAGTACGTGCCTTTTGTAAGATCTGGCTTGAGGCCCCATACTTTGATTTCTGCAGGGGGAGGCCGAACATTATCCGTTACGCCACTACATTCAGAGTACATTCCTTCAATGCTTCAGAGAACGTTCCCAGAAATCTTGTATAGATTCAATGTCTTGCGCTTAGCCATTGGCGTAACGTACACCCCCGCAACCCGTGCATTACGGGGGAGTCCAGGAGCTCTAGGGGGCCCAAAGCTTGACTGACGTTAAGTACGTATTTGGGCTTTGGGCCCAAAACCTGAGTTTGCAGGGGGCTCAAATACTCTCCGTTATGCCACTGTTCTTAACTATAAGGCTGCATTCACACCAAATCTGTCAGCGTCGAGCGTTGAGCGTCTAGCCAATCAGAGATTTCACCCGAGATGAAGTCTTTGATTGGCTAGACGCTTACAGCCTTGTTGTGAATGCAGCTTTAGTGTACACATTGAAATCATGCAATGAAACATTGCGAACAAAATTCGAGTTTTCTTTATGGAAAATAAAAAACAGTAAGTGAATATCTTTTGCTTGTTTATTTGTAATTAATATTTGAAAGTGTAGCAGTACTCTTTTCAGATATACGTCCAGGATTCTAAGGGAGCCGAAAGTTAGACTGACGCCAAGTACGTAAAATCTGGCCTGGGGCCCAAAATTTGACTTTGCAGGGGTGGCCCTTTTATTCTATGTTACACCACTATCCAGAGCTTATGACACGCCAGACGACACGATGACCACTCAGCTTCGGCGTCCATTGTTGCTGTGTGTTGGATGTAATTTCTTTTTTAATCCTCACAAAACTAAAAATTGAAATCCAAGGAACCAATAATCCCGCAGTCGACAATCGAAGCAATTACGTGTGGCCTTTGCATTTATAAAAATGATACGAAGTTTCATAGCAATCCCACAGAGAGCTTCACTTGTTTCAAAATAACAGTCATTATAAGGAGTTAAACTGACTTTCGAAGATGTGATAAGCATCAAACGATCCCTATCATCATATGATATAAAAAGTCATTGACTTTAATAAGTGGGAGGGGGTGATAGAAACCGGTCCCTCGGCTCTCTTCCTGGGGAGGGTGGAATACATAACTCGTTCGATTTCATTTTTGCTTTATTTTATTTTTCATAACAAAACGGGTCAGGTCAATTTGGAACGAAGCATGTAGACCAAGAACTTCCTTTTGTTCTGTCGCTTGGTCGATCATCCCAGACACCCCAGGCAAGGGTGGAGTAAGTACTTCTTTTTTGTTGATATTCCGATGATAATAAGGATCCGCGGGCAATTGTCTGAAACCAAAATCTCCATAACGGTGAGGAACTGTTTTCTGGATGCTTTGTGAAGGAAATACAGTCGTTTTCACAGTTGAGATTGTCTTCGACCTGTTCTTACAATAAAAAAGATATAGAAAGAACGAAATAAAAGAGCAACCAAACTCAAATATGGAATACTTATTTTAGGTGCAGAAGTGTTCCAATATTAATTTAAATTCGTATTGGGTAATACCTGTTTTTTGAACTGTGTCTAGAAAAATTTAAAATTCGATTTTTTTTTTCTCTCTCCTCATTGCAAAATAATTTGCCGATTTTCTACGTTATTGAGAATAAAGGATTGCTTGTTAACGTCACATTGTAAAGCGACACGAGGGTCATTAGAGACAGATCTCGTAATTTTGAACCACGGTCAAGAGGTGAAGACGACGCATATGGCACAACCTCTCCAAACTACCCCACCAAACTAACAAGAGGTCTCTGAACCATTGCAGACTTAACGTGCATCATCTCCTCTACACGGCGAGTCTTCAGAGGCACTAGGGCTCGAACTCATGAAACGCCGGGTGGCCGCGGTAGCCGAGTGGTATAGGTATCGAATCGTGGCTTGCCTTGTCACGAGTTCGAGCTCAGTACCACTAAAAACCCGCCGTGTAGGGCAGCGATGCACGTTAAATCTGTCGAGAGCTGAAACGTCCTCCCAATGGTGTGGTGCGGTAGTTAGGAGAGGGGGCTCAGGTGTCGTCCACGTCACTTGACCATGGTTCAAAATTACGTGGTCCGTCGCCAAAAGCCCTCGTGTAGCTGGACAGTGCGACGTTAATATTCAATCAATCAATCATGACACGCCGGCTACAAGTTCGTGACCATGACCACTACAGCAACCGCTTAGTGTTAGAGTAAATCAACCGTGCAAAAAGTACACTGCGGATCTTCAGCTGCCCTAGAATTCTTTACTTCCTCCCATGCGGTTTGCTGTCTGATAAACATAAGTTACTCTTCCCCTTTAAGCACTAGTGATTTTTATCTTTTGCTGTTCCATTCTCAATTTCTTTTTTACCCATAAGTTTTGCGTATTAAACAGATTTTTCTCTTAAATTGATGAGCATTTTGCTACGAATGTGGTCCTCTAATACTAATAAAACCGACCAATCAACTACTTTTAAGCGAAATAAAGTCCCAAATTTTTTGTGTAGAAGCGTATGATATACATGTAAGAGGAAATAAAAATGCGTATACGATTTTTAAAAAAACTGAACTTTTTTTTTAAATACCGTAAAATCCGGCGTATAAAGCGCACTTTTAACACGAAAAGTGAGATCGAAAGTTACGGGTGCGCGTTATACGCCGGGTATAAAAATAATAACTTTAAAAATAAAAAAAAGAGATGAACATAATAAAAATTAGACATCTACATAGATCAAAATACTGCTACTTTAAAAGAAATGACGCACCTTATGAACTTAATGAGAGAGAGAGTTGTGTAGTTCTAGAAATATATACTATATTTTCACAAAAGTCTTAGATAATATCTCGAATAAATGACTTCAAAACATAAGATATTGCATACGTATATTTCAAGTTTCTTCGCAAAAAAGGGAGTGCGCGTTATACGGTGAATATACCTACAAAATTAAAAAATGCAGCAGGGAAGTATAAGTGCGCGTTATACGCCGGATTTTACGGTATATATAACAATTCTGATACTCAATACGATAAAGTAAAGTGGCGTACACAAGGATGGGGTTTTGAAGTTCAACACTCCCCCATAGACCAACACATGTAATTTTTAGGTTCAAGATTACGCATTAGCGCTTTCGTCAATGTTTTTTCTTTTTAAATATACTACACCCTCCATAAAAAAAAAGTGTACACACCACTGAGACTTTGTAGCAAGAATTTTTTAAAGAATATCAAAACATCTTTTCTTCCTAAACAAAAACAACATTTTCGCTCCTTTTGCTAACGCTAGACGAAGACAGATTCAAACCCGAAAGAATTTTTGTTTTACTATTTGCTTGTATTTTTTTATTGCATAATACTGCGTCACAGAAGCATGTTGATTCTTTGGACCAGACGCGGGAGTCGATTACGCAATTAGCCGCGCAAAATTTGGCGATCTAATAATACACCCGATAACAGTCGAGGTCGCCAGCTGAGGTCTGACGCTTTACTTTCGTTCCACGTAAATCACCCGTGACCCACTTTCTCCCAGATTTATATTCCTTTTTTTTTCTCCTTGGTTCTCCCGCTGCTCTCTCTCTCAACCCTTTTGGCTTGGAAGAGTTCGTCGCTAAATGTGCAAAAGGTCGAAAATCGAGCTGTCCGATTTTGCGGCTCCATTTTTTTTAAGAATGTAGTTCGATTCATGTAGGAGCTAAGTGGAGGCAGGCACGGAGAGGAACCTAGGCCTTGTTTTCGTTCTCGATTCCAAAGACATCGCCAAAGTGGCACTTTGTTTTATTTACTTAGTGGAATGTGGTTTTCCAGACAGGTTAATAGAGCACCGAACATCCGTATTGTCAATCAAATAAATAAATGAATAAAAAGGTCGTTCGGTAAATAAATACGGGAAAGGTTTCTTCTCTTTACAATGGACAGGAGAGGTCCGAAACCTCTTTTCGGGAAGTTACCGTATACGGTCGTATAATTATGAAACTTCTTTTAAAAGTTTACGTTGCGATCAGTGGCGCACACAAGGGGGGATAACCACGGGTCCGGACCCCCCCCATAGCCCTTGATTTTTATCCCCGATTGATGATAATCCTATGTATATAGTACGTAAACTTTAATTTTGTTATTTTTATTAATTAATGCTTATTATGAATTCAATAATTTATTTTTTACTGTTTTTTACGTTCCCCAAATCGACAAAATTAAAAGAATATGTTTGACGCCGTATTGAGGTATGATATATATACGAGAATCAGTGGCACGCACAAGAGGGGAGGGGGAGGGTCCACGGGTCCGGACCCCCTCATAGCACTTGATTTTTATATCCAATTTTTATAGGATTTTTTTTTCCGATTGATTATAATACTATGTATATAGATGTAAAATTTAATTATTTGTTTTTAATAATTAATTTTATTAATTAATGCTAATTGTTTATTGAATAATTAATTTTTTACTGTTTTTTTCCCGAAAATTGACAGCATCAAAAGAATATGTTGAGTGGCGTGTTGGAGCATGATACGAAAATGATGGAATTTCGACCGTGCTCCCCCCTCCTCCTTGAAAAATTCTTGTATGCGTCACTGACGACCCTAGAGCCCCAGCCGGGAAAATTTTTGTGTTCGCCACTGGATGCGACTGTTACTAAAGCAGTGAACGCGTGCTTGTTTTTTGGTACTACAGTAGTCCCGAAAACTCAGTACTCGATAGCCAGGCAGTCCGGCGAACTGGGCCTTACCCTTGCGGGTCGAAAAACCCGTCAAGACTTTTTCATTGCTGCTAACAGTTAACGAAAAAATTCCTAGAAATGATGAAAATGTTGACGTTGAGGACACTGTACAAACTCCTAAAATATCACATAGTAAGGGACTAAGGGCTGTCGAAACCGCCATTCAGCATTTTGAACAAGGTGTGTCGGTAATGGATTTACTCAGTGGCGTAACGTACACCCCAGCGGAATGGGGGGCCCAAAGCCTGACTGACACCAAGTACGCAATCCTTTATAAGATAGGCTTGGGGTCTCAAACTTCATTTTGCTGGGGGGCCCTAATATTCTCCGTTACGCCACTGGACTTACTGCTCCAGCGCAGAGTACAGTACGGAACACAACAGGACATATTACACATTTCTTTTAAAAAAATAGCTAGTTTTTGCTAAGTTGGCGACTTAATTTTCGTTATACACAGCTTTGTGCCTCTATATCAGGGGTGGCAAACCCTTATGGATCAACGCGTCACTTTTTCGAAAGAAATGTTTAATGAGATATAGACGTGCCATCAAATAATTTTGACCTATGATTTGGGGAAAATAATAAAACTAAATACTAAACAACTCAAAACTCTATTACTTCGAAAAAATACATTTTGCACTGTATATAGTAAATGTTTTAGTTTTGCGTGCAATTCAAATTATAAAGTAACAATAATGTGACTTTATTGTTGCCCATTCTATGACAAATAACTTATTTTAAGATTGTAAGATGTTACTTTTAGCAGAAGGCATGCTAAATTGGAGTCAGTCATATGCCAAACGGTTTCTAAGCAATTAATTTTTTTTTAATCTTGTTCATTTTTTTGGCAAAAGGATTTGTGATTCGTTTCAAAGTGCCGTTTTACAGACAACATTCTACATACCACTGTTTCAGAACATAAAAAACACACCGCTTTCTTACTGTTTCTAATCGTGCCAAATTTCTCTCTCTCGTTCCACCAAGTTTGAAATTCCCTGTTACATTCACTATCTTGCACTTTTTGTTTTTTTTCTAAACTAGCCATGTTAAATAACAGTTAAAAATCATATATACAACACAAATAAACTTTAAAATAAAAATTGTGTCGACAAAATTGACTATGCTATGTGTAGACAAACTTTGCCTCGTTAGCAATTGTAGTCTACGGTGTAACTAAGGCAAGACAATAACAAACGTGTGTGCGCCCTGCTACCGATATCTCGCGTTTGTTCCTCATATTTCATGGTGAATTTTGCTATTTTAAACTAAAATACTAACTGTTTTGGTCGATGGCGGGTCCAAAATATTGCGTCGCGTGCCATTAATGGCACGTGTGCCACTGGTTCGCCCTCCCTGCTCTATAAAGTATTTTTCTGAGGTATCAGGTAAATTACTGTATACTATGCATTCATTAATTTTCGTTTTCACGTAGTAAATGCTCTATGCCAGGGGTGGCGAACCTTTATGGATCAACGTGCCATTTTTTCTAAATAAATGCTAAATGAGGCATGCACGTGCCGTATTTGATTTGTGATTATTGGGAAAATATAATAAAACTAAATACTAACAACCCAAAACTTTTTATTTATTACAAACAAATACATTTTGTAAGTTATAGAATATATAGTAAATGTGTTTTAGTTAAACGTGTGTAATTCACATTATGTAGAGTAACACTATTGTGATTTCTGCTATTGTAGATTAAATGACAAATTATATTGAGATTAAGTAAGATGTTACTCTTTTAGCAGAATGCATGCTGCACTGGTTGATTGATGATTGATTGAATATTAACTTCGCACTGTTCAGCTATACGAGGGCTTTCGGCGACGGACCACGTCATTTTGAACCATGGTCTAGTGACGTGGACGACACCTGAGCTGGCAACCCCCTCTCCTAACTACCACA
>BMAV01023522.1:24244-48509 GCA_019973955.1 Trichonephila inaurata madagascariensis
TGGTGTGGGAGTTAGGAGAGGGAGGTGCCAGCTCAGGTGTCCTTCTCGTCATTTGATTGCGGTTCAAGATTAGAAGATCCGACATCTGTAGCCCTTGTAATACTCTCAGAGTGTGACATGAGCTATTTCCTTCCTTAGATATTTTGTCAGTTGAATCTGATTTATTGAAGCCCTCACACATGGGTGTGGTGTGGAAGTTTGGAAAGTAGAAGGACGGTTCAGCGGTTCGTCCTCGACATCTGACCGTGGTTCATAATTACAAGATCTGCCGCCAATAGCGTCCGAGTACAATATTAATAAATATCAATCAAAAACAAGTCACCCGAAAAATTAAATTCTGATGATGATATCAATGAAATGGGTTATTGGTTAACCAATTACACATCAAATAATTTTTTGCTATAAAACACGCGAAAAAATGAAAGAAATCACGTATTGTAAACTTATTTAAATAAGTAGCACATTAAATTATATTTTGTAAGCATTTAAGGCGGCTATTTTTTTTTTTTGTTGTTGTTGTTTAATTGATAAAGGTTCTTGTGTGATTTAAATAAAAATTTTATTTATAAATTTGAAATTTTTCATGGGGGCCTTGTTATACCAATTATAGTGAGATATAATATACAGCACAAAATGCACAAAATTAGATTCAAAGCCTTGTAATCATTTAGAGGGCAAGACGTTACGCCATATGTGATTACTGAAGGCAGAATGGTATGTTACATCTGTACACAAAAATAATTGCTGTTACAACTTTGAGGCCGCGGTAGCCTGGTGGTCAAGGTCACGTGACCGGTGTGTGAGGAGCTCGAGCCCTAATGGCAGTGAAGAACCGCAGTGTGGAGGGTCAGTGAGTGAATATTAACATCGCATGTTCAGCTACACGAGGGCTTTTGGCCACGGACCTAGTCATTTTGAGCCATAGTCAAGTGACGAGGAAGACACCTGAGCTGGCACCCCCTCTTCTAAGTACCACACCACACCAACGGGAGGACGTTTGAGCTCTCGACAGATTTAACGTGCATCGCTGCCCTACACTGCGGGTCTTTAGTGGTACTGGGCTCGAACTCATGACACGCCAGCCACGATCCGATACCTTGACCACTAGGCTACTGCGGCCACACTGTGGAGGACCTGATGCACGTCAAATCTGTGTTGAGACTCTGTCCTCCCATTATCGTGGTGTGGAAGCTCGGAGAGGAGGTGCCAGCTCAGGTGTCATCCTTGTTACTTGACCATGGTTCAGAATTTCGTGGTCCGTCGCCAAAGGCACTCGTGTTTATTTGTATTGCGACTTTAATATACACTCACTCAAAATTGAGAAGCATGTCACCGATAGCCAATTTTTCTCCTATTTCCTCCGCTCCCTTGTTTTAAATGATTACTTCTAGTACTGTATGTTTGTACTAAGTAATTTTTATGTATTTCGTGAAATTATCTTTAACTTGGATTACAGTGAAAATCGCTTAACAAAAAACTGAAGTGACTGAAGTATTTTTACGTATTAAAAGAATTTCGTGTTAAGGTATATTGCAAAATATATATATGTATATATTCAACAAAACTAAGCTTATTACAATTTATTTTATTTACATATATGTGTTGATATGCATGTATTTAATAAAAATCAATGAAACAGAAACATTCACAAGAACTTAAAAAAATTTATATAAAGCAAAATTTTAAAGTTTTTTTTGAAAACAAAATATTGATTGAGTTTTGGAATATAATCTGATATTTTTCATAGCATCATTTTTTTTAGCATCCGATTGTCAACAAATTGTTTGACGTCGTCCATTCTTTTAATCATTTCACCATTGGAATGTGCGCTTAAATAACTGCGCGTACTTTTCACGATGTTCCTCATTTCGGATGATGTGGGAACAGGAACTGCATTATTCATTTCACTTTCGTTGTCGGCATCTGCATCAATGATATTTTTTTAGCTCTTTGAACAAACTCCAAAATCTCTTAATCTGACATAATCAAAGCTGTACACACATTATTATCATCCACTATAACGAATTCTTCCGATGATACAGAAGGACAGTCCAATCCGGCTGATATTTTCCGTATTTTGTTTATTCTCAGAAGGGAAATCTTTTCGTGTTAAGCGATTTTCGTTACGTGTTAAGAGAAAAAATGCATGAAAGTACATAGCTTGAAGGGACCGTTGTATTATTTCGTGTTCACCGGTATTTCGTCTTAAGCGTTTTCGCGTTAAACGTATTTCGCTGAATGTAAATTTACTGCGTACTTCTGTAAAAAAATGTAAACTAAGATTTGTTCAATGAAGACTGAATGCGAGGGTGGTTGCACCCCGGGGGAACGGTTTGTTGCTCTAAACCTCTTTCTAATGAGTTCGGTTCCCTTAGATCAGCGATACTCAACCTGCGGCCCACCGAGCCTTTTTAAGTGGCCCGGTCATATAGCCCATTGCTCTGAGAAATTTACTTATTTAAGAACATTGTATTAAAATTTGGTGGGAAACTCTTTGTCAAGGAATGAAATATATCAATTTTGCTTTTTGCTGTCTGTGTTGTATGGGTGTGAATTGATATTCCTTTTCTATTTGGAGCGGTTACGGTTAGTGATAACAGACAACAGTGGATTAGCGAGAATTTTAGGGGTAGAACTAATTTTTATCTATCTTTCATATCTTGCAAGCGAAAAATATTCGAAGGAAATATATTGTTTCAAGACGATTGGGAGGTTGATTATTTTGTAGTGAAAAACTAATATGGATCAGAGTAATTGTTTGATTTGTCACGAAAGTGCTGTATTTAAAAGATACCAATAATCAGGAATCATTCAATGACACTTTTCCTTGAAGATTTCTTTCACAAGAGGGGATAAATATGCTTTCTTCGGTGGCGCACAAAAGGGGGGTGTCCTAGGGGTCCGGACCCTCCCAAAAAGCCCTTGATTTTATTTCCAATTGATTATAATTCTTATATAGTACATAAAATTTAATTAAAAATGTGTTAATGATGATTAATTTCATCAATTAATGCTAATTATTTATTCAATAATTAATTTTTTACTGTTTTTTTGTTTCCGTAAATTGACAATAAATTAAAAGTGAAAAAAAACTTTTTAAGAACAAGTTTTTATTTAAATGCTCTAAAAAGAATACAATAAACTTTTCTTTTAAAACTTTTTTGCTATTAACTTATAAAGTTGTTACACAATTTATGATTAAAAAGCTTGTCGCGAGATTTAAGTACTCGTATTTGCTTAGTTTGAAAATTTTAAATAATTAGCATTAATTAATAAAACTAATCATTAATAACAAATATTTAATTAAATTTTACGTATTATACACTTAGAATTATAACCAATCGGAAAAAAATCAAGCGCTTTGAGGGGGCGGTCCGGAACCCCAGAACCCCCCCCTTGTGTGCGCCACTGGTATGCGGTCCAGCAGAGAAAAAGGTTGAGTACCGCTGCCTTAGGCATTCTTTTCAATAATAAACTCATACAAACTACAAGTTTGATTTCAGAATTGCTTTGGCAATACAGAATTTCTACTACATCCGTAAACATTTAAGTACTTTTCGTGATTGAAAAAAAAAATGGTGGAAGTAAAAAAAATATATTAAATTTATGCTAAGATGATATATATTTTTTTTTTCTAAAAAAATTACGAATGTGAAGGATTGATATGATCCCACCAATGTTTACACAACACGCCATTTTTTGTAAACGTGCATTATTTGCTTCCGTAAAGGTACAAAATAAAAATATTTGCTTCCTTAGCACTCCTTTTTTGAGTAATAAAAACGCATTATCGCGCGCGCCAATTCTTAAACAATGTTTTAAAGAGTCGTGGTAATTGTTGTGTTGTCTACACCTGTTATCCCTTTCGATGAAGATAAGGTTCAAAGAGGACTTTTTTAAAATCGCGTAAATGGGGCCATCTCTCCGATAAAAGTCACTCTTTTTTCTCCATTGAGGAGAAATCTGCGTCATGCACTCCTCTCGACCTTGGACCGCAACATTGTTTCCCTCTTATCTTTTGGGAGAAAGTGAACGTGCGTAGTGAAGAAGTCGATAACCGGGGAGGAAAGGAGTCGATAGGTCTGGGATGCGGTGATATCACTTCTTCCAATTGGCCTTCGAAAAAAAAAGGTTACAATTTTCGTTCTAATTTTTACAGCTGATTTTACGGGCGTTTTCGCCTGATGAGATCCAGAGTCGAAATCTTATTTCCTTGTTGTTAATTTCTTTAGTGCAACACTCGAAACTTCGACCTAATGGGGATCGAAGGGTGGACGAATTTGGGAAAATGCCCGGTTATCGAGAATGGAATTAAAAAGGAATAAGTTCGAGTGTTTCCTCAGAAAATAGTGTACTGCACTTGTATGTATTGTTTGCTTGAAAGTACAACAGAAAATAAACCGCCCAAATACCCAAATTTTTACAGCTGATTCTACGGGCATTTTCTCCTGATCCAGGGTCGAAATCTTATTTCCTTGTTAATTTCGTTAGTACAATAGAATCTCGAAACTTCGACCTAATGGGGACTGAAGGGTGGACGAATTTGTGAAAATGCCCGGTTATCGAGAATGGGATTAAAAAATAATAAATACTAGTGTTTCCTCAGAAAATAGTGTACTGCACTTGTATGGATTGTTTGCTTGAAAATACAACAGAAAATAAACTGCCCAAATACCCAAAGGAAAAGTAAGTACTTTTTGAAGGCATGGATTCATTATTATATGAAAATGAAAACTAATGAATACATAGTATACAGTAATTTACCTGATCAGAAACACCTCAAAAAAGTACTTTATAAAAGGAGACAGCTGTCTATAATGAAAATTAAATAAAAAACTGGCCAGTTATTTGCAGAAATGCGTAATGTCCTGTTGCCTTCAGTACCAGGGCCAGCTCTAGTAGCTTTGCCACCCCGGACAAAAATGGAAAATGCCACCCCTCTCTCCAAAGCAAAATAAAAAACTAAATAAAAAAAAAAGATTAATTGTTCATATAGGTACACACCTTGTAAAACTTGAATTAATTCCTGTAAAGACAGCATAACAATTTATGTAAATATTGTTTTAAGTCTTAAAAAATACAAAATAATTCGAAATTACGGACATAATTATCTGTTATTACTTCAAACGAGTAATATTTAGCAGAAGGAATTGCCTATTTCAACAGGCTAATTTCTTCAAAAAAGAGTCTACTGATGGTGAGCATCACACAAGCGTTTATTATATATATATATTACTTATAGTAGCTACATAAAATAATAAAATAAAACATTTTCTGTGGGTCTCTATCTACCAAAAACTTATTACCCCAGTCCCCTTTTCGATAGTTGACACCGGACATCGTAGGGGTGAAAGGAATGTTCGTTGTGACTTCACTCTGGGATGGGGAGAATGTTACTAGTGAAAGATGTGTAAATATATCAAATTGCATGATTTAACATTTCATCCCACCTCGAACCCTTCATAAAAGAAAATTGCCCGTACAGTAGAACGTCATTTATCTGAACGTTTATTATCCGGAGCGTCAAATATCCGGATCAGTTTTTTTCTTGTCAACTACATGTACTGTATATGAATACGCTTCGAACAGTGCGGGGACTCGCTCGAAAGACAGAGCCTGAAAAATGCATGGAATAAGCTGTGATTTAGAAATCGAAAAAGTCTTCAATGACGACCACAGGGAGGAGATTACTGACTTTGTTCAATCGATCCCAGGATTTCAAGAATATGAAGAACATGTAGAAACCTGGATGGCATGCGATGCAAAAGACTGTGGATTTCAAATGCTAAATGATGAATTTGTGACTTTCGTGCAAGAAGAATCCGACCCTGTCGACGTTGAAAAGGATGAAGATGAGGACAACAACAACAACAACGAAAGAAGCAAGGATCCATCAAATGCTGACGCGTTTTCTGCGTTAGAGAGACAGCTATGGAGTGGTACGAGTAGCAGTAGCGGAGTGTGCTGTCCTACTCAACTACTGCTGCTCAAGAGAGTCAGAGAGCTTGCAGCGAAAAATAAGTGATTAATTTTCCACAATAAAGGTAAAATTGCGACATTTTGCACCTATTTTGCTTTTTCTTCAAGTACGTTTCTCGCACATGTGATGATTCTCAATATTCGTAAAGTGTCCGGTTTCATATACTGCATGGATCGCATTCGGTTTTCGGCTATCCGAACTTTGTCCGGTCCCAATTGATTCGGATAAACGACATTCTACTGTAAGCCTACAGAGTACAAAATAAGGAAATAAGATACGTTAAATAAAATACCAAATTCAAGCACAATAATATTTCAGAAAATATATCAATTTTTTTGCAACAAAAAAAAGTACTTTTTAAATTTGACCAAGTGCCGCCCTTAAAATTTGCCGTCCCGGGCAAGGGTCCAGTTTGTCCGGCACTAGAGCCGCACCTGTCTGAACTCAGTGGCGTAACGGAGATTATTAGAGCCCCTCCTGCAAAGAGTCAGGTTTTATTTCATATCGTTAATTTTTTCTGCCAAATATAATTCATAAATAACAATTCTTTTTTTTTGTTTTGTTATATTTCTATAAAATGCACCAAATCGTAGATAATGTACAAAAACTATAATAATTTCACAAAAGACGCATTTATAGGTACTTTAACCTGTGCGGCCTCTTTTATTAATACCTAATTTATATGAGGTCTTTAATGGTAAAAAGGTTCCCCCTCTCTGGTCTAGGGCTTTGATTCCGTTGAATCTGCCTCTGCTCATCCAATTAACAACGGCCAGTTATATTCATTGAATTCTATCCGATATTCTAAGTGTAATCTAGTGATTTTTCTATTTATTTTTTCCTTTATTTATTTGAAGAAAATATAGTTATGGAGTGCGTGACAAAAAATGAACAGCGTGAGAACCATAAAAATGTTACTAAACGCAACTGTGAAGAGCAATAAACAATCAGTAAAAACGCGCACATAGAGGGGAAAAAAGAAAATAAAAACTACACACAAAAGACAACTCAAGAAAAAATGCTAAAAAACATTGAGAAAATAAAGTAGTGTACACATCAAGAGTTAAAAAGCCGTAAAAATTTATATTTTAAGGGAACCAGAACATCATACACATTCAAAAACTCCCCTTTTCCATTTTAGTACCAAAAAATAGTGCATATTTTTCTGAATCAAAAAATGTTTAACACTTATGCATTCTTTGATAAATTAACCTTAAAATATGAAAAAAGTAATTGGCAAAAATCCAAACACATGTTTACAAATGTTTAGCTTTTTTACTTTTGCTCCAGAGCATAACTTTTTGCTTTTAGGTACACTTTAAAAAAAAACTAACTATTGCACTATGTGGTGGTTCCAAATTTTTTATACTTCTATACAGAATACTTGTGCATATAGTGAAGCTATTTTTTTTTTAGTCGAAGTAGTACATAGTTTTTAAAGAAATAGTTTTATGTATTAAAAAAAGGGGGGGAAGGAATAAAAGTTTTCAAAATTACAAAATTTTATAATATTTTTAAAGAAACTATCTAAATATTTTACGAAAAACATAGGTTCATTATATTTCGTGTATTGTTTTATATATTTGCAAAAAATATTTTACATCTTTAAGAGATACTTTTTAAAAAATGGTACCTCTAAACATTCGCATGTATTATGAGATCCCAAGAATTATGTCCAAATTAAATTAAACAGAAAAAAAAAATTTAACTAAAAAATTAATTTTGTATTTCTGCAGAATGATTAAAATATCTGTAAGATCAAAAAAGAAAAATCTAAACTTTTAAAGATATATTGTCCCATAAACAAAGAATCTTAATTTTGGTATTTTACTCTTTCGAAAATGCCCTGACTTACAGTGAAAATCGTTCAACACGAAATTTGAGGGGCTGAAATATTTTTTCGTGTTAAAAAAAAAAACATATTTAAAAAAAGTAAGTTTATCAGATATATTTGTTTATACACTTAGATATGTGTATATGTATGTATTTTATGAAAATCAATGAAGCAAAAACATTCCCAAGACCTGAATGAAATTTAATACAAAATTTTCAACCTCTTTGAAACAAAAACATTTATTGAGTTTTGGGAAAATATTTTTCTTGCACTTTTTTAGCATCAAATTGTCTACAAGTTATGCAATGTCATCTTTTTTGTTATTCATTTCACCTTTGGAAAGTGAGTCTAAATAACTGAGCATACTTTTCATGATGTTTCTCATTTCAGATGACGAGAAAACAGGATAATTCATTTCATTTTCGTTTTCGGAATCTGCATCAATGATATTTTTTGAGCTATGAACAAATTCCAAAATGTCTTTGTCTACCATAATTGGGGCTGTACACACATTGTCATTATCTATTGCAACGAATTCTTCCAATGATACAGTGAAGCAATCCAATCAGGGTGTTGTTTTCCGTATTTTGTTCATTCCCAGAAGTTAAATCGTTTAATCGTTTCGTGTTGAGAGAAAAAAATGCGTGAAAATACATAGGTGTTTGTCGGAACCGTTGTGTATTATTTCATGTTAACCGATATATACAAGTTTAATGTTACTCACTAAACGATTCACTAATATTAATCGAAATGTTACTCACTAAATTTCTAATCCCCTGTTTCATATTACTCATGCTAGGCTTAGCAAGAGGAAAGTTAAGAGTATAGAGATTAGGAGTCGGATAAATATGTAACCTTACCACAAATATATAGTAGGGAGTACTTTTTAATTACAAATCTTTTAGTGTGACGAGGAAGGTAGGTCTATGATTGGTTATGAAATATATAAGGAATTTGTTTAAGACTAGAGAATTGTTGTTAAATGTTCGTATAGCTATCAGTTTGATTTCCAATGATAGAAATTATTCCAGTATGTGTTCTTACATATATATGTGAATTATTATATATTTATTATATCCAGGACCACAGTTCAGGGATGAGCAGTTTGAAAGGGAAGAGTCAAGTTGTGTATGTATCAGGGAAACAAGATAACTTTAGATGATGATACATTCTCCAATAAGAGGTTATGATCAGAAGCGAAAATACTGGTAAAAATTAACTCTAATTATTTACTTCGTTAAAATAAAGATTAAAAACCAATAAGTTTCATTTAGGCAGCACTCGCCAACTATTAACATTGCTTGTAAAAAAAAATGGCTTTCTCCCACGTGGTTTGAACTTCATCCTCCGTTCACTCAGCATATACAGTTACGGTTGACGAGGCCCTCCAAGGAATCTGCATATCTTGGTTGGAGATGCCACATGACTAAGTTATCAAAGAACCATTTATATTATATTCGTGCGCACCCGGGAGTAGGGTACCTCTCCCCCTTTGAGCGGCGGTTACGATTAAGACTGTCGTGCTCCAATTAATCGTTTTAATAGACATACTAATTGCTTTTTAATTATACATAGAGGCTACAGTTTGAAGAGCTGCATGCGATTCACAAGTCACTGTCGATCCCTGCTTTAGATCGTCGCTTAATCTTTGGAGTTCTTTTAGGGCTCCGAAATGTTTCGCAATTGAGAACCACGCTCAAAGATGTGTTTAACACCTAAGAGTAGCACTTAGCTCTCAACATCCAACATATGCAACATATTTTTAGGCAGGGGTCGACAAACTGCAGCTCTTTGCATAGACCAGTGCATCCCAAAGTGGTCCATATGGACCCCCAGGGGTCTATGACAACCTGAAAGAGGTCCACGTCAGCGAAAAAATAATTTGGGGGTCCATGAGGTGTAAATGGGGGTAAAAAAGGTAACGGTTATACATTTATGTGGAACCTTAGAGAAAGCTCTATTATCCACTCATCATAATAAATTGAACAGAGAAGAATTTGTTGAAGTTATATATAAAAGTAGAAAGCAGTCCACATTAAATGCAGCGCAACAGCGCTAGTGGAGGAGTAGGTGGGAAACCACTCTCCCAGTTGATTTAGTTTCTGTTTCGCTTTCATAGGAAAACGAAGAGAAAATGACATCACATAAAATGGGGGTCTATGATGGTAGCTCTCATTAAAACAAATCATGTAATTTTAATTTTAAAAGAAAATTTAGTCAAGAGTGGAAACCAGATTTTTCCTATTTAATAGATTTATTTACTAATTTTAATAAGGTTAATTTGCATTTTAAGGTTACAAGATGACAGCATAAGATTTATTAAAACGAGGGCCATGTTTGTAATTTCGGCTTTAAATAGACATGTTGTTTATCACGAATTATGGAATATCGTGAGAAAATTTCTAATTTCTTTTTCTGGTGAGAAGGAGTTTCAGCGTAGTTGCCAATCTCCAAAACAAAAAAGGAAAGGGGGGAGGGGAAATAAGGTCTGGACACTAATAACCAAGGAGATTTAGCGTTAAACCTGACACGATTGATTCCAAATGTTGAAAAATTGTTACTGAAGCACCAGATTTATTCCTCCCTTTAAAACATTTGTTTGTTACTCAGCTATTTTATGTATTAATTAAATTTTAATTTAATTAATGTGTTTTTTTCTTCAGTTTTAAACATCATACTTCACTTCAGTTAGAAATTTAAATCGCTTAAAGTAAGTAGATCTATACCAGCTGTCAAAAAGACATTTAAATTCGTAAAATTGCAAAAATCCAATATTAGATAAACAGGGGTCTACCCAAATCGTAAAACATGGCAAGGGGTCTACGAGACAAAAAAGTTTGGGAACCACTGTCATAGATGGTTGTGGCTCTTCAGAATTCTCCCTCTATCTATTTATTAATTCACAAAAATTGTTATCATTTAACCCCTTGTTGTGGTTCTGTCCTATGTATATACATATTTATATTAATTGTAATTATTTAATGAAAAGTAGCTAATATATATATAAAATTTTTCTTTGTTGATTTAAGTAGGAAATGACTTAAAATTTCTTTTTTTTATATTACTTGTTTCAAAGACATTTCTTGCTCTGAGCTACGGAAATAAAAATATCTTCGATAATTTCAGTTTTCAAGGAACGGGAAATGTTACTTTGGTAAAACATTTAAATATAAAAACCATTAATTGGAGAAAGCCACCAGAACGAACCCTCACTGCGCACGCGTATGCAAATAGATGGCTCTGATATCATAGTTATCTCGTTTCACTTACAGCCTGGCTCTTCTGTCTCGAAAGTTTGCCGACCCTTGTTTAAAAGACAATTGAACTTTCTGTAAGAGATGTCCTTGAAAATGGAGGAATAATTTTTACTTTTTTGGTTGTGCTAAAATAACTTTACATTTAAATTTGCCCCTACTGTGGTGATCTGTTTTAAAATTCACCATAATATCAAAATACCATACTACCAGGGCCGATCCTATCAGGTGTGCAGCGCGTGCACCGCACGCAGGCAGGAAAAGCAAGGGGTTGCCGTATATAGTTCTTTCAATCAAGTAAAACCTTTTAGGAATTTCCCAAAATAAAGCTTATAGTAAGTCGAATAAAAATGCAGAATATTAAATAGCTATTGAAAGATCAAAATAAGTCCCGATGTACTGATGACGCTACTAACTACAATTAACTACCACTCTCTCTAATAAAAAATAACAACTTTATTTACAACTTCTAATTACTCACACCTTATTCATTACTAACTATATCTCTCTCACACCTTATACATCACCAAATTCTCACAACTCCTCATAACACCTCAGAAATACTCTATTCAAACTCTCTCTTTAACGCTCCTCTCACTTTCTCATCATACACACAGCTCCCCGCCTTCCCGGAGTTACGCTTACACAACGCCACTGTTAAAACAACGCCATCTATAACCTTAACACCCAGTTTTCCGAAAGCATAGCGTAATTTAAGAAAAATACAATGTTGGTGCACAGTGTGTTGGTCTACACTGTCCATTAGTGTCTATTCTTTACCGATGGCGTCCTGAGTGGGCCCTGTATCAAAATTCCTTGGGGGCACGTTTTTAGGAAATAAACAAAAATGATCTCATTAATAAAGCTTATTTGAAAGCGTGAAAATGTTACACTTGTTGGAGCCCCTAATGCTTAGGGCCCCGTGTCATTGATAAGGCGGTAGCTACGCCCCTGTTCTTCACACACATCCTTCATTTGATAGCAAAATTCGTGGCAGAGTCGGCAATACCGCAACAGAGAGAGAGAGAAAAGGTTTTCTTGCTTATCAGTGGCAATGATGGCGCACTGTGGACCAATACTTAACAAAGACGTCTCAAAAAAGACTTTTGCAAAAATTGATTTGCGAAAATTTCCAATATGGTTATAATATTACCCAAGACATAGGAGTGTTTAAATTTAATATGCATTTGAGGAAATTAAACGCTTTCAAATTAATAATAGCCTTACAATTTATTAAAACAAAAACCGGAGGAAAGAAGTGAATTCTGCGTTTCTGTGTATTTAAGTTTTACTTTTTATTCTTAAACAGGTTGTTGCTGTCGTGTGTTTTTATCCTGGGATACATATGAAATACGAGTGGAAGAACAGAAACATACAACACAAACAGAAGAATATAGACATTTATTACAAATGAAGACCCCCAGCTTATAACAGGAGGGGTGCGCTGCTTTCTATTCGAGACGGGAATCCATTACAGGCGAAAGTCCGACTTCTTTTCCCGAAGAAAATACATCCATGCCTTACTCGGGATTCGAACCTGAACCCACTCGGTTACAAGCTAAGGGTCATATTCACTATACTGGCTGGGCGGCTTTCTTATACAGGTCGATGAGTTTATGTTGTTGTTGTTACTAATGCAACATGATTGGCAAAGGCCAGATCAAGGCCCTCGAAATTCATCATGGTAAAGGGATAAGTGACGCCTGCCGTTAGCCTTAGCTTTGAGCACCATATAGGTGAAAGAACGATTTTCCTCGGTTTCACTCCAATTTCGAGGGATCCAATCCTGGGGGTGGTCAGGAGCCTCCCACCTCTCTTCCCCTTTCATCAACCTCACGAGAGGACTTGCGGCTCGACGGCCTTTAAGAGTATCCCCTGCCGCGAAGGCGCTATACATTTAAAAACATCCATGTCTTCTCCGGGATTCGAATCCAGGCCCAACGGCACAGCAGTCAGCGTCGCTAACCACTACACTGGATGGGGAGCTCGATGAGCTTATAACGTCAATGCCGCGAGTGTTAGTCAAAATATGAAAAATTCTCTAAAAGGGGCGGCACATTAGGTGTTTGCACACTGGCGACTGACACCCTGGGATTAGTCCTGCATACTACAAGCCAAATAAGTTATCTTTCACTTGGAGAAACATGTAAACAGACAAATAATGGACAAGAATTTTATGTTCTTATTTACATAGTGTTGAAGAACGAAAGCAATATAATTATTTGTGCCATCAGATGACTTATTTATTCTGGCTACAACACATGAAGTTTCCGATGTTCTAAATTTTAGCGCTGTATGGATCAGAAACTCGATCATGTTCTAAAAAGAAAAAGGAGGAGAGATGTACCAGCTCAGGTGTCGTCTTCGTCACTTGACCGAGGTTCAACATTACGAGGTCCGTCGCCAATAGCACCTCGTGTTGCTCTAGAGTAAGGGTGGGCGGACTTTTCCAGGGTGCGGGCTACTTCTAATGTTTTTAAGGTGCTGCGGTGCACCCAGTGGCGTAGGTGTGGCTATTCTGTATTAAAACTGTATGTTTTCCTTTCTTTACACTTGTTTTCGATATTGTACCCCTGTTTCAAAACATGACAGATTACTATTTTTACTACACAAACTCAAGTAACACAAAATTGTAAGGTTGAATGCTTGAACAGCTGTGAGTGACTGCCTGAAAGTGAAAGTATTCAATGCAGCGAGCAGAGAACATGCGGGAACCGATGGATCTGAAACGAACGAATGTTTTTAAATTTATTAACTACCGAGTCCCGGGCCATCGGTCGCGTGGTAATTGCGGACACATAACATTTCGTGGTATTTGCGGACACTCCGAAACGCGTCGTGGTATTTGCGGACACATCCCCCATCTTAGAACAGATAAAGGGTGAAGATAAATAAGGAAATAAATACTTTTAAAAATCACAAAAATTAAAAACAATATTTTAAGTAGAAAATCTCTTTCACCTGGGATAACGTTTTTCTTTTCTTTTTTTTTACCGAAGTTTTCTGTTTTCGATTATCGAATTACAAGGATAAATACATTTTTGCCAATCAAATTTAATTGTTTATATTGAATTAAGATATTATAGTGTGAAGGCATTTTAAACATAACGAAATGTAAGAAAAATAAAAATAAAAAAATGTATTTATCCTTGTAATTCGATAATCGAGTCTAAAAACAGAAAACTTCGGTTAAAAAAGAAAGAAAAAAAAACGTTATCCCGGTGAAAGAGATTTGCCACTTAAAATACTGTTTAAAATTATATTTGTTTTTTTATTTCCTTACTTACCTGCACTCTTTATCTGTTCTAAGATGGGGTAAAAAATGTGTCCGCAAATATTACGTCCGCAACTACCACGCCACCGGGCCATCACGGGACATGAAATTAACACGAGAACTCAATCCCATAGAAGCGCGGGGTGTTGGATGATGTCTCATAAGCCAATACCCTGTAATCGCGAGAAGAGCTGATTATCACAACATTTATTCTACCCTTCAGTTAGTGCGTGGGAAAAATATCATTTTTCGACTGGCATCGTAGAGATCGCTTTATTTTCCCTTACAGTGGGAGTGAATGTATTAAACGTCATCACACACACACATGCACTTTCAATAAAGGTACATGTGTCGTCTACACTTTATCGAATCATTTGCTGTGCAGTAAACACAGTCCCATCGACAGCGAAAAGCTGATTTCCCAGTCTAGATGGTGTCGGTGTTCCATAAATGTTTCTTTTAGGATTCGCGTCTTAGGTCTTAGTAATCGTGGTCACTCCAAGATGTCTTAGTGGTCTACTGGTCGATCGCGATCGACTTAATGCCCATCCCCGCTCTAGAGTGCGTCGTTAATAAACACTCACTCCCTGAAACTAAATGAAGGATGACATTTAGCATGGATACATTGAAATAAATGGCTGTCATCCTAGCGTAGATTATAAGTCTTGGAGACGAGGTGTATTATGTACGAAGTAATTTCAAGATTTAGTATTCAAATGTTTTTACCGTTAAGAAATTGACCTAAACAAGTATAAGTTCATTGTATACGTTTTACGTTTTAAATTAAAAAAAAAAATTAATTCTGTGTGTTATTCAATGTTAGTAAAATGGAGGTCCGACTTTATTGTAAACTTTCTGTTAGCTTACTACACCTACGTCACTCAGCGGACCGCAACACCTTGAAAAAAATTAGAAGTAGCCCGTACCCTGGAAAAGTCTGCCCACCTCTGGTATATAGCATGCATTGTCAAATACTCGTTCAAAGGGTACTTTAAAAAAAATAAATGTGCACGACTCACAATCTCAAAAACCTAGGCACAAAGCGGCTCGACCTTTGGCCGCCATGAGTTGAATGATTGTTTATGGTAATAAGCATAGGCGTAGACATGTGTGTGTGTCTGTATGTGGACAACGGTCATTACATAATAACACAGTCTTACCACTTTTACCAGTTGACATGCAGTTACAAATTCCCTGTTTTTTGGAGAATATGTACGGGAATAGTATTTGTGTCCATTGAAACTATCCGCAGATCATAATCTTAAGACAGAGCCGAGATCGAAACGAGGCCCTCACTGACGACGGGACAGGTCGACCCATGCCTTAAGACGTCCCTGTCTGTTAGATGTGTGTGTGTGTGTGAATATATCTTAAAATAATATTTTAAAGCAGATCATATAGGTATTTTATAGGTAGGTATATTATATTATATAATTTAGTTTATATGTACTTAATGTAAATATAATTAAAGAAAAGTATATCTGTGATTAAAATTTTTAATACAGTATTAATACAATTCACTCGTTAGTAAAATTAATTAGTGGTCCTAGTGTTATCTATCCAAGTATTATACTTAATATTTGATAAAAGCATGCATTTTTTTTACACAAACTGTCGCAGTCTCGGTCTATTGAAATTATTTGCAGTCGCATTTCATATTTTGCGCGTTTAATTTACTTTTATGCTGTATTTTACTGCCGCATACGTTGAGATATATTTTTCACTTAAATACATTGTTCTGAATGGCATCAGAATGCTTATAGCTTTGTGAAAAACTCCTGTGTGTTCTGTATGAATTTGTGACTGACAATTTAGAAGCCGTTCTTGCTTATTTAGTTTAATGTGGAATCTGTTGATATGTTAGTATAAGTTGTTCCCTCTTCTTCTATAGCAAACCTAATTTTTCGTGGTACTCAAATAGACTTTTATCCATTCACTGGCGTAGATAGTTCTGAGTGGGCCCTATATCAAAATTCCTTCGGGGCCCTCTTTTAGATATGAGAATCATGTTAGGGGGACTGTAGATACAAATGTTGGGGACCCTATAGCTTGGGGGCCACGTATCATTGATACGGCGGTAGCTACGCCACTGCATCTATTCATTCTTAATTCGGAGTGGGCATTACGTCGATCGCGATCGACCGGTGGACCGCCAAGACTTTTTGGGGTGACCGCCTGAACATTAGCAGTTCGTAATTATGTACTGAAGTATTCAAGATGGGCTGAAGAGAGTTTGCAGACTATAACTCTTCTTCTGACTATAACAACGAAAACTAACTTTAGATAAAAATTTATTTCAGTTCTGTGTAGGTAAGTGCACACAGATTCCGTATTTATTATTAATTTATAATAAATATTGTAGAACTTTTTCTACCTCACCACACCTATGACACTGGGCACTGGCACTTACAAGAATTTTTCCAAGAGGTTGGGTGGGTGTCGAAAGGTAACTGCTCCCGTATCATACCCCAATACGCAGCCAAACACTTTTTTTTTTAATTATGCAGATTGTTTGGAACAAAAAATAGTAAAAAATAAATTACTAAATAAATAATCAACATTAAATAATAAAAAAACTTATTAATAACAAATACTTACCGTAAAATCCGGCGTATAACGCACACTTTTAACACAAAAAATAACATCGAAATTTAAGGGTGCGCGTTATACGCCGGGTATGAAAACGATAGCTTTAAAAATAACTAAAGAGAGATGAGCATAAAAAAAAATCACTCCTACACATATTGAAGTACTGTTTATTTCAAAGAAATTACATGTCTTCTGAATTAAAAGAGTTATAGAGTAGAAGTATAATACTATATTGTTTTCAAAAGTCTGGGATAATACCTCGAATAAATTACTTCAAAACATAAGAGCATTGTATACTAACATTTCTGATTTCTTCGTAAAAAAGGGGGTGCGTGTTATACGGCGAGTATACCTAAAAATTAAAAAATGCAGCTTGAAAGTATAGGTGCGCGTTATACACCGGTGCGCGTTATACGCCGGATTTTACGGTAATTAAGTTTTACGTACTATTTATTGGATTATAATCAATCGGAAAAAAAAATCAAGGGGTATGAGAGAGGGTATGGACCAGTGGACTCCCCCACCTTTTAATCACTCACTGACATTGAGTGGACCGCAACAGCTCGAAAAAATTAGAAGTAGCCCGCACCCTGGAAAAGTCTGCCCACCCCTGTTCTTAGTGATCTGTTTTGAAAAACACTCTAAGTCAAGTATGTCAAACTCAAAAA
The DNA here is from genome assembly GCA_019973955.1 of Trichonephila inaurata madagascariensis. Classification (NCBI taxonomy): domain Eukaryota; kingdom Metazoa; phylum Arthropoda; class Arachnida; order Araneae; family Nephilidae; genus Trichonephila; species Trichonephila inaurata. Next base: position 41,844 of record BMAV01023522.1, read on the forward strand.
CTAACTTGAGCCAAGCAAACAAGGTTTAACTTTAGATACACCACAAAAAAAATCAATATTCATAGAAACGTAAATTTATTTCGAATAATAAATGCATTTTTTTATAAACACACACACACATATATATATATATAAAAGAACAAGAAAAATTAAATGTTTACGTCCTGACACTGAGATCTCTTCTCTGCAACTATCTTTCCTATTCCGGGAGGAATTTTGATATTTTATTACATATTATTGTGTGCCGATACTGTGACCGGACCGCAAACATGGTCGTTGCGGGCCGCACGCGAGTTTGACAGCTCTGCTCTAAGTCCTGGGTGCTTTTTCTTCTCTTGAAATGTGTATTCATAAGTGTTTTTCCCCTACAAATAAAAACGGTAGGTGCATTTTCCATTAGAAAACTATTTAGTTTTGCAAAACATTTCACTAACGAGAAAAATTTTTTCTCTTGCCCCCGGGACCATAAACAACAGACTATTCTCTATTTAGTAGGAAGTACATGTCGCAGAAAGATGATGAAATTAGGCCTTTCATCGAATCCCTAAGGGAAATGATCAATTCACGCAAGATGTTAAAATAACGACTCTCTCTTTGAGGTCATTTCCTTTATGTAGTAAGTGATTCGATCAAATACCCGGACTGTTTTAGTGAAATGATGAAATGAACAAGTCAGCCATTTTTGTAAAGATATGGGGTTGATATTTGGGGGATTGGTAGCACTACCTGTATGGTTAGGAAGTACAAGGACTCGCCCCCCAGGTGTCTATCCCCCTATCCCTTAAGAATTTTACATCATTCCAAGCAGTAGCCCACACAGGAATTTTTCAAGGGGAGGGAGGTCCGGGGTTGAAAGTTCACCATTCTTGTATCATGCTATTTTTGATTTTGTCGATTTTCAGGAACAAAACAAAGTAAAAAACTTATTAATGAATAAATAATTAGCATTAATTAATAAAATTAATCATTAATAACAAATATTTAATTAAATTTAACGTATTATATACTTAGAATTATATAACCAATCGGAAAAAAAATCAAGGGCTTTGGGGGGGGTCTGGACCCCCAGCCCCCCAACCTTGTGTGCGCCACTGTCCCTAAGGGATATGATCAATTGGCGCGGGAGATGTTAAAATAACATCTCTTCAAGGTCATTTCCATGATGAAAGTAAGTGATTTTATCAAACTGAACTGTTTCAGAGAAATGATGGAATGAAATAATCAGGATTTGCATTGGCAAAATGCTGTCCAGAGGGGAGGGGGGAGACACCTGGTGGGTCGAGTCCTTGTACTATCGATCTCTTAAATATCAACCCATATCTTTAAAAAAAATGGCTGATTTGCTTAAGTTCGAGGATTTGATCAAATCACTTACTTACATAAGGGAAATGACCTCAAAGAGACGTTATTTTAACATCTTGCGTGAATGGATCATCTTCCTTAGAGATTCAATGAAAATCCTAATTTCATCATTTTCCTGCGACATACACATAAAGAAAGAAACATTTTAATACTATATCTAGTAAACCATTATAAAAATTACGGAAAAAAGTATTACTAAGTAAAGAGTTTTTATGTGTGTGTGTATAAACAATATTTTCGATTTCAATGATTGGGATAAGCTTCTTTTGGACAAAACTTTTAGAGTCAGATTCTGTTGCCGTTGTTTGTAAACGTATTTCGTGTTTTTTTCTCTTTTTTCCATCCAAATTATTTCTTTATCTTGACTTTGTTCTGAAATAAGCTCAAAACTACTTTTCACACAAATTTGTTGTGATGAAGGACATTAAGGTTTTTATAGGTTTCTCATGACTTTCAGGAAATCCCGTGTAGTTTTTTAATAAAAAAAATCAAAATCTTCTCTTCTGTTTATGAATTTATACATAATTCAATTGATATTTCAGTTAGTTGGTGAAAATTGAATCACACGGAGGTTTTAACACGAGAGATTCCTCGTGAAAAGGATTTCTCATCAGAATTTTGATAAAACTAGATATCGTGCTGCCATCTAGTAGTTTTATTAAGAATCACTGTTTATTAATCGTGGGGCGTCACTTATTGTTATACATAGTAATCTTTTTGTTTCGGTCTAAGTGGTCATTTTAAATCTGGTCGCGATAACTGAATGGTCATTTTCGCGAACACGTGGCTGCAGTTCTCGACCCGTAGGTTTGAGCCATAGTACGACTTAAGAGAGGGGTTCTGCATTTTAAGTTTGTCAAGGCTCAAAATGCTCCCGTTCGCGTGGTGAGGAAGTTCGGAAAGTTTAGAGGAAGTTACAAGCTCATGTGTTGTAAGGGTCGTTTTTAACCTTCCCTGCTTCCTAGGCACTTCGAACTGTAACGACCCTATTTCCAGAGTCTCCCCCCTCCCCCCATCTTCTAACTTTGCCAGTTTCGGGAGAGATTTTCGCTTAACTTTCTTACTCTTTTCGCTTCTATTTGTTTTTGCTTTTTGGAGAGTCTTTACATTATCCACCACCTATGAATCCGCCGTTACCTGGACTGGCAACAGGCAGCCTTTAGGAAAAGGTAGTGGCATGGTTTGGCCACTCTTGTTCATTTCTTACCTTACGTCATCACGGATCCCCTGTCCACCCTTTTATAAATAGTACAGTAAATTAATGAGATCGTTTGCAATTACAGTATAGAGTACATATTATTGTATGAACTGTTTTCAATTTGTTAATTATCATCTTTTTCATCGCTTTTCACTGTAAGGATTTCTTCGAGTTTTGAGAGATCATTGGAAAATCATTAATGATGTCATTGTAATCAGTTTCCATTGTAATGTCATTTTGAGTGCACAGCATCAAACTGTTAAGCATTTCTTCCCCCCCCCCCCCGTTATAGGTCTCATTTCAGTCTTTATACTCTCTTAAGGGCAGAAATGCTTTTCTCGTGACTCTCTACGGGGTGGTACTTTCGTTGTAATCTTTTATTTTTTCATCTAATTTTTTTGTCGCCCTTAAGGGGGCTCACCCATATGATGGGTTCAAAAAAATAAAAATAAATAAATTTTTTTTTCATAAATTGCTTCCTGAACATATCTAGAATACGGTGGTAAAGAGATCTTTTAAAATTCGAAGTCGTTATAAAGAATCAGGTGTTAGAAAAGCAGCTGTTCGGAGCGCTAAGTTAAGATTTTCATGGTTTTCATCGGATTTGAAATTGTAAACGCGTTTTTCTTCCAACTGTGTTTTTCAAACTTTCCTCCATCATATCTCGGGCTGCGGTAGCCCAGTGGTTAAGGTATCGGACCATGGCAGGCATGTCATGAGTTCGAGCCCAATACCACTAAAGACCCGCCGTGTAGGGCAGCGATGCACGTTAAATCTGTCGAGAGCTGAAATGTCCTCCCGTTGGTGTGGTGTGGTAGTTAGGAGAGGGGGGTGCCAGCTCAGGTGTCGTCCACGTCACTTGACCATGGTTCAAAATTACGTGGTCCGTCGCCAAAAGCCCTCGTGTAGCTGAACAGTGCGACGTTAATATTCACTCAAACTCAAACTCCATCATATCTCAAGAACGGTTTGACCGAATGACTTCAAATTAATAGGGTAGACTCAGCACGAATATATGTACCAAATAAATTACGATCACACCAAAATTCAAAATATTTTATTTTTAATATTAAAAATATATATATAAAAAAAAAAACCCATGAAATTCGAAACTTTTTCTTCAGAGTTCTACCAAAAATCCAATTTTAGATGTTTTCAATTGAGTATAATGATTTTATGCATTTAACTTATAGATTAAAACGTCGTTAATTTTTTTTTTTTTATTTCAGATGAATCAATCAGCCGGAATCGTGGAGGAAGTGAGCGTCCATTATTTCGAGGCGGATGTGCTTAGAATGTTATAACTCACGTTCTATTGGATATTTTTGGCTACAAATTTATATACATACTCTTAAGATACATATAAGTAAGTGATAAAAAACGTAAAGTTCTATCATTTTACTGGTCATCAAAAAAAAAAAAAAAAAAATTTCCCTAAAAATGCTTAAAAAACAGGCCGTCATATGGGTGAACCCCCTTAAATTTTTTGCGTCCTAGGCACATGCCTAAGCGGAAAAGTGACCCTGTGTGTTGTCCTCGTCGCTTTATCGTGGCTTAGAAACGCAAGGTCCCTCGCCAACGTTCGAAAAGTTCGCCATCTGTTACATTTTCAGACATATCACTGAATTCTGTATAATATTTTCACCATTATTGTTATTCCGATCCATAAATAAATAATCATCCTCCGTTCCATATAGATATATTACATTTTTTAAAAAATATGAATTTTTCATTATGTCAGGTTTGTTCTCATTGCATACTTTTTATTATCCACTCACACACTATATCGATAAAAATAACATCATTGCAAATTTCCGGTTTCTTCGCAAGAAAAGTACATGTTATACGACGAATATGTGACGGATCTATTCGCGATCCTTCCACTAATCCTCTTGGAAAATCTTTGGGCTATCAATTCACGTTATTCACAACCAACCCTTCGGAAGAAGAAATCGTGATATGTAAATTAAGTTTACTATATATAGTCGAAGTTTTCTAGCTAGAATAGAAACCAGAATGCAAACCAGAAATCAGGTGAGATTGTTACTGACAGGTATAATTATTGAATTATTGTGAATAAATACTTATAATATTAGGAGAAAGATTTAAAGTGACGATTGATCACTGAGATTAAATTAATATTAGATTAAATCGGATAATGGATTAGATCCTATATAAAGTAAAGATCAAGTTTGATAGTGTCCTAATCTTTCGTGTATTTTATCGTTGTTCTACTTTCCCGTTAGCACCGAGACATTTTCTTATGTTATTAATTGAATTTGTGTCGTTATATTGTGTGATCAATAAATGGATTGATTGGATCATGGCGAGTGTTTTTTCTCTACCTCCTACATATCTAGGTGCTCAAGAAAGAGGTGAAGATCTCTGACAAATATACCCAAAAATTAAAAAATTTGGTTTGGAATTATAGGTGCGTGCTATATACGCCGCTATATGCTGTAAACCGAATATTCTCTTTATCATTTTGGGTTTCATTTACAGTTTAAGATATCCGACTACCCTAAAATCGTGAATTTTTTCAAAAAATGACAATTTTTTTTATGATTTTATTTTATAGACCGTCTTATAAGCTTTGTAAAAATACTAATTTTTTTTTTTTCCATTCACTAGAACAAAAACTACAAGTATTTTAGCAAAATCAGGTGCCATAACTTTAAACAAGATGTCAAACTTTAAAACGCGTTTTACTCCAAATGTGTGTGTTTTTTTTTTTCGAAAAACTCAAACGGTGACAGTGAGAGAATGAGTTTGGTGTTTTATGGCGCAAGAGCCAGTTTTGGCTATACTGCGCCAAACATTCATAGGTCTGTGGTCTGAACGGGATAAGAACAAGGGAAATTGGATGACAAGATGGAGGGTCGAAAATAGAGAAGGATCGCTGGGAGGTCGCCAGGGTCGTGACACCTGTGTTTTCCAAAGATAGTAAACCCCTTAAGAAAAGGATTAATCACTAGGGGACCTCGGGATTGTGATACCTGTACCCACCTAAAGAAGGCGAGCCCCCTGATTGGCTCAAACGGGGACAGCGATTGCTCAAAAAGTTTTGAAAATAATTAATTGAAATTTTTTGCGTATTTCTGTGTGATAGAAGTGTTTTAACCTTCAGATTTAACAATCACTGTTTTATTTCAAAATTTACAGTCCCTTATGTGAATATAAATAATCTCTGTTTTGTAAGCAGTTTCATGTAATAACTAAGATAAAGTGCTCTAGTTTTTGCAAAAATTAAGATATCTCTTATTTTGAAGGTCATTTAAAAAAGAAATAGAAAAACAATACATCAAAATTGAAAATTTGTTCATAAACTTTTTGTACAAAGTGGGCCCCGTTTAAGTAATTTTTTGTCAATTTTTACCCCTTTTTTTCCCATTTCTTTTTTTCTTTTTAATTTTAGCATTTTTCTCTTAAAATGTACTAAATAAATATAAAAACCACAAAAAAAATTTCCGTATCTCTATTTAAAAAAAAAAAGAAGTTGTTGCTAGTAGTCGGATGCCCTAAACAAACTCTATAAGAGCATAATTTCTGAATTTAGCACAAAGTTAGAAATTTCTTTGGAGTTAAAATGTAAAGGCCTGTGTTCTTCTAGTGTCAGAAAGTACAAATTCTTTCACAATTAAAAAATGCTTTAACAAAAGTCAATACTTCTGCTTTCATATATTTAAATAAAATTAAATTGTTTGTGACATTACAAGAAAAAAAAATCAGCTTATTAATGGGTTTTCTTCTACTCATATTGTAATTTTGTCTGGGTCAAAATTTTAAAAGAGCTTCTTTATCTCATTTTTAAAGCGCTTAATTGAGCTGAAATGTTTTATACACACTTGTTTTGGATACCAATACGATAGTTTGATTATACTGAATAAAAATTAATTGATTAAAACTCTTAATTATTTAAAAAATTAAAATTTTACTTCTAATTCCAAATTGTTTATAACCTGAAACATTTGAATATTGAAACCAGTAAACTAAACTATCCCATCGTAAAATTTAAAAATACGTTACTCAAAACGTTGCTATTTTGTATTTTAATGTTTACTGAGAAAAATAATATTAAATTTCAAAATAATAATAATAATAATAAT
>BMAV01023523.1:11238-48251 GCA_019973955.1 Trichonephila inaurata madagascariensis
TGTACCTGTGGTTTGGAACGCTTTCCAAGCGCGCGAAACGACAATTTTGTTGATTCCGAACTCTGTAGCTACATTGGTGACATTACGCCCCTCCTCCAGCTTTCCGATCATTCTTCCACGTGTGAAATCATCCAGGTGATTTCTTCTTGCCATATTTCACGAACTGACTCACTGGCACTTGCAGCGAATATGTTGAATTGCGTCTCCATCCTTCATTTTATTCTACTGTTGAGCAGCGCGCGCCGACGTCACACGTTTTGCGTACGCTCACATCGCTTCTGACGTTTTGTTCCTGATATTTGTATACGCATGACGTTTCTACTGACCTATGTGTTCACTGTACTGATCTCCAGACCTCCTTTTCTGCAATTTCATGGCTATCTGCTAAATTTTTACATTGTTGCTTAAGTTTTTCACACCAGTTTAGTTGTGTATTAATTTAATATAATAACATTTTAATTTTGAAACATATATATTTTGCTCAATATCTGTTTTTCGACAGCATGAAATTCAACGCAATCCACTGAAATCGAAAGAGCAGTTGCAATGCCATGTAGCAAAGGTAAAAGAATTATTTAATGTTACTTTTTAATCTTTTTAATTTATATTTCCTTTTCTACAATAATTAATTCTGTTTGGAAAAAAAGGATTTACTAATCAATCTTGCGAAAAAGAAACGCAAATATTCTAAATTTTTTAAAGTAAAAAAAAATTATTTTTTAGTAAATTTAAGATAAAATTAATAAGAAAAGTATAAGTAAATGATAAAATACTGTTTAAAACAATAATACAGTAAATGTTTTTTTTTTAATTTGTAAAAGTTTAATGCTACAATTTAAAAGTTTATTATTGTAGAGTCTGTTATAGGAGATTTCGTTATATATATCTTAGTATTTATTCATACTCGTAGTAATAATCTTATTATTTTTGTAATAAAATATTTAGATGTTTATTTTATACATAGTTACGAATTTGAGGATTAATTTAATTTTATGTGTATATTAATATTATAATTAAAGTTATTTAAGAAAACTACAGTAATTATGAGTTTAATAAAGGTACATATTTCCCAAAGTTTAAATTTCTCATCGAATTAGTTTTAAAAGAAAACTGTACATTAATTTTAATCGCAATCTGTGTGAACAAATTAAAGGTTTTCCTCAAGGTAGAACTTCTACCAATAATGTAGTTAATCTATATTTACATTATAAAAAAAGTTTCATTAATAACAATATTTATATTTTTTATAAATAAATATGATCTGGTAGTTTTATGTAGAAATAGTTAATTTACTTTTAGTATTAATTTTTATTCTATATAAATCTTCGAACCTCATCAAAACTAACAATAATCCTGTCTTGATGTAACTTTTTATATTAACAAATTGTTATATTTTTGATAAAAGAGATTACTTTAATTTTAAAATTATTTATGCATCTTTCTTTCATTCAAATATTTCAATTTCTATTTATTGAATCATTCTTCTTAATTATTTATACAGTAAAAAAATAATTGGTTTTAGTAATAAAATAAATATAATAATTAATCTCCGAAGGCTTATTAGTTATTCTTTGGATCACAACTATCCTTTTAATATTTTTCCTTGTTTTTTTTTACATCCATTTTTTCTTTTTATTTTCACATTTTTCTTTTAAGTTTTTTTTCTTTTTGTTTTTTTACAAATTCATATTTACATTGAAATGAATGTATTTATGTTATTAACACAATGCTTCTTATATTCTTACAAATACTCATGATCTAGTTGCTTCAGAAGTAATTAATTTACTTGTAATATGAAGTTTTATCTTAAATATTCGAGCCTCATCAAAACTAACAATAATCTTCTCAAAGCAAATTACCTTAATGTAACTTTATAACATATTAAACAGTAATGATTTTGATAAAAAAAGATACCTTTAATTTTAATATTATTATCAAGGTACCTTTCTGGAATTCAAATATTTCAATTTCTATTTATAAAATTATTATTCGTAATTATTTATATAGAAACAATACATTAGTTAGTGATAAAGTTGAAGGTTTGTTGGATATTCATTTAATCATGACTATCCTTTTAAAATTCCACATTTACTTACTTGATTTTTAATAAAATTAAGATTTAAGAAAAATTTTCAAAAAAATTACAGTTATTTTATTTTTTATTTTTATTTTCATAATTTTCTTTTGTCTGGATATAATATTTTAAATCTATTGATCTTTATTTAGTCTTCTTACATTCTGAATATAGTACCACAAGTTAAACATTTTAGATAATGTTTTGATTACTTGTTCCTTCGTTTTGAATTTTAGTATGGTCTTTTCTGCAAAAAAAAAAAAAAAAAATAAAAAATTTTTGGGAGGGGGGTTGTGGTTAAGCATTTTTGGACAAAATTTTTTTGTTATTTTATTTATTTATTAATTTTAGATTATGACATGTTGTTGTGTTGTTAATTTGTCTCTTTTAAAAATATTGCATTACTTAAATATTTCATTTTCTGGCTTACGTGATTTATCTTATTTTTCCTTGATATATTTGGCATTGGTAACTTAGTTTTACTACTTTTAGTGTATTTATTTAGTGTTGCAATTATTGTCTTAAAGGCCTTATATCACACACGTATGTCTGGAACAAAACATGTCTCTTTCGAACAACCGTTTTTGGAAATTTGTTGAGCAGCTGTGAGAGTGAAGGGTTGCTGTAAACAAAACGGCATGCTCTTACGTCAGCCGTACTATATCCACATTGAATATTTACCAGCCATTTTTCTGCTTCGGAAAACGAAATTCCATTATTATTTTTTTTTTTACTCTCGCGCTTTTGTTGATGGACGTAATCAGAAATGAAACGCCTTTCAGTTTCAAATAGTATACGACATTTCTGATTCGTTTGACGAAGCCGACCCTGCCATCTTTAGAGCCACCTTGTTCATAACGTAAGGAGACGAAGAACTCCATTGGCTAGAATTTTAAGCAATCTTAATTTCGAGCAATTTTTTCAGATCACTAGGAAAAAGTTATTCTAAATCGTTGCTATGGCAACTGTGTAAAAATTGTTTTAAAGGGTTGCTTGTGAAAGAAAATTTGCTCCAAATATGTATATGTGTTATACGGCCATTGGTATATTAAAATGAATAACTTTCTTACTTTATTTTATTTTATTTTCATTACAGTAATATAGGCAAATAAAGGGAAGGTTGTGTGTGCCTGGCCGTACTACTACATTTAAGGTATCCGACTACATTCGGAACCATGATTTTGCAAAAGCGTATAAATTCATAATATTTAGGATATTAGTGTCACTTAGATTAGAAAACGTATATAAAATTGTTTAAGAATATTATTACAACAAAAAGTTATTTAAGTACAATATTTTGACAAAAAATGAACATAGAATGACCAATTTTCAAAACATTCTCTTTTTATGAAAACTGCTTTTATTATAATAGTATTTTGCCTGTATTGTAGTATGCCTCTGAGTAATTCTAGTACATAGACTGAACTGGAATTTTTGAAATACCCTCATGGACAAAAAAATTTACCGCACCAAGAAGGAGTCGTTAAAATGAAACGAAATTTTACATACGTAATGACTACTTTGATATAAGTAAATGATTAGAAAGTCAAAGAAAAAGGATTATTATTTTAAAGAAAAATACAAAAGAACGGAGGATTTAATACACTGTTGAACCCCCTCTATATAGCGCGAATGCACAATGCGATACGATCGAGCATTGAAGCATACAAGTTCTGTAAGATGTCTTGAGACATTTCGTTCCATATTTACTGTAACCTTTTCTCTAGTTCGTTCAAACTCATGGGTTGTCCAACACGCCGTCCCAAATGATTCCAGGTATGCTCAATTGGAGACATATCTGGGGATCAGGCAGGCAAAGGAAGTGTAGTAACAGTGCGGAGACAGTCTTGTGACATCCTTGCCATGTGAAGCCACGCATTGTCTTGTTGAAAAATGGATACTGGGAGCCGTTACATGAGTAGCAACACATTTGGCTGCAGGATATCTTGGACATACAACTGGGCTGTCATGGTGCCACGGATCAATACTAGGGGTGACCGTGTATTGTAGGCAATGGCACCCTATACCATTACACCAGCTGTGGCAGCATTGTGTCACTGTAAAGCAAAGGCAGGATTCAAGCGTTCACCAGGGTTCTCCACATACGAACACGATTGTCATCACTGCTGAGATTAAATCTGGATTCGTCGTTAAAGACGTCCTGGTTCCATTCCGCTGCTGTCCAGTTTTCTCGTGCGCGGTACCACTGCAAACGAAGGAGTCGGTGGATGGGCGTCAAGGGCAGCACACGTAATGGGCGCCGCGATCCCAAAGGTCCTTCATCCAGGCCCTCTTAATATGGTTCACGAAGACACTGAGGCCTCTAGTGATGATGCTTTTTGTTCCTGGATGACGGACGATGAAGCAGTTGGCTGTATGTGTGCATTTCTTACGATGTGGTGGTCTTCTCGACGACTGGTCTGTCGAGGGCGTCCTAAGCCTGGTCTTCATGTAAATGACATCTCTCGGATCCACTGGTCCCAACACCTCCTCACAACACAATCAGAGCGGCCTAATTGATGAGCTACTCGCCTAGCTGACCACCCAGCTTTCATCATGCCAATGCTTCCCCCCCCCCTCTCAAACAGTGACAATTTCTCACATTGTCTTCGAAAATGACGTAATGGCATGTCTATCTCAGCTCTTCCTTTGTAAACGATTCAGCACACTCAAACAAGCTTTGGTTACCTGCTTTATACTCCACGGAGAATGGCGTTAAACTCCTTCAACCGGCTATATGTAATGCGCAATCACACTGCATTTCAAGTCATTTGCATATCTCCTCGACATGTACCTTCATGCCAAGTTTCGTTACGATCCCGCAATTATTTCTTGTTGCGCTAATTTTTTTGTCCATGAGTGTATATAACTCAAAAGTGGATTTCTCTATATTTTACTACAACAGAGGGGAGAAATTTTAAGAAAAAAATGCCGATAATTATTTCAATTGGTGGAAACTCTGAAAATAAGGTATATTTTTTAAAACTCCCAGTTCAGGCTCTCTGGGGAAAAGTCTACTTTATCTAAGCAAAATATTATTATATAGAAGCATTTTTTTACAAAAGGAGAACGTTTTGAAAAAAGATTATTCTAAGTGAATTTTTTGCCAAAATATTGTATTTAAATAAATTTTTTTTTGTCATAATGTCCTTAAGACAATTTTATACATGTATTCTAATCTAAGTGACACTAAAAATCATGAAAATTATCCATTTATGCACTTTTTTAAAATCACGGTTCCGAAAGTAGTCGGATACCTTAAAACGATAATCTTAGTTCCTATGAGGCTGACAGTGTATTACTACTGTATTGTTATATATGCATTTGTTGTTTTGCTTTCTTCGCCTTAAGGCAATTTATATATATTGTTGTATGTGTTAGTAGTATTCTATTATTTTTAGAACAGTGTTTCTCAAACTGTGAGGCGTGCATTTCTAAGGTGGCGCAAGCATTTTGAAAAGTCGAAAATAAAAGATTTAAAATAAGTATTAATTTACTGAAAGGAAGCAAAACAAAATACATTCTGACATTCTCACATTTGCACATAATTTACTTATTAATGTATCAGTACTGCACAATGTTTTTGATTATTTATTTCTCCATACACAAGTAAAAACAAGTTTAACAATTACTAGTGCAAACCGTGGGCCTGTCATATACAAAAAATTTAATAATTATTTTAATAATTTGTTTGGTTTAGGATTAAAGTCGTATTGTAGCCTTAGCATCGAAATATATTTGTGTTGCATTCAATACATTGTTATTGCATAAGAAGGTTATTGCATGAAAATTCTGATTGAAAATTGGATTACAAAAAAGTTTTGAAAATTTGAGAAGCATTGCTTTAGAATTATAATTTTCCTCATGATGAGACAATATCACCATTTTTGTGATATTATTATTATTTAAACAATATATATTAGTATTTAAACATTAATATAGCATTTTTTACTTGAACTTTTTTATTCTGTGTAGTAAATAATGTATTCTTGCATTTGCAATTACTTTCAAAATGGATACTTTTTGTGTGTTTTTTAATAAAGAAAAAAAAAATTAATGAAAATAATCCTACTTTAAACATGAAAAAAGGTTTTTTAGGTATCCGACTACATTCGGAACCGTGATTTTGCAAAAGCGTATAAATGGATAATATTTATGATATTTAGTGTCACTTAGATTAGAAAATGTATATAATATTGTTTTAAAAATAGTATTACATTAAATATTATTTAAGTACAATATTTTGACAAAAAATGACATAGAATGACCCTTTTTCAAAAAATTCTCCTTTTGTGAAATATGTTTCTATTATAATAATATTTTGCTTGTGGATAGATCGGACCTTTGTACAGAGGCTGAAATAGAATTTTTGAAGTATACAATTTAGAAGTGGATTTATCCATATTTTTCTACAACAGAGGGGAGAAATTTTAAGAAAAAACTGCCGATAATTATATTTCAATTGGTAGTAACTCTGAAGATAATGTTAATTTTTCAAAAATCCTAGTTCAAATTCTCTGGAAAAGTCTTTACTTTATATAAGCAAAATATTATTAAAGAAGCATTTTTTATAAAAAGAGAATGTTTTGAAAAAAGATTATTCTAAGTTAATTTTTTGCCGAAACATTGTATTTAAATAATTTTTTTTGTCAAAACGTCCTTAAAATAATTTTATATTTGTATTCTAATCTAAGTGTCACTAAATATCATGAAAATTATCCATTTATGTGCTTTTTTAAAATCACGGTTCCGAACGTAGTCGGATACCATAAAGATTGTGGTTTTATTTTTAAAAAAAATCCGAAAATTCAATGATATTGTTCTTTAATATTAATCATAACAACGAAATATTTGCAAAATTGCTTAAAAAGTTATCTATTTTTCTTTTTCATAAATTTTTACAATATATTTTCATTTCATTTGTAGGCATGTGCAATGCCATTAATGGCAAGGTGTGCAGAATTCGGAAATAAATGCGGTTAATATAAAAATGGATACAAAAAAGTAATTCCTGGAACTATGATGTGAGGAACATATTTTAATGTGTATAATAAAGAAGTGAGCATGTAAAACCTGTGATTTCGTTTTATTTTTACCAAAAAGATAATATAGATCATTTTAGATTTGCCAGATGATTTATTGCAAGAAAGATCGCGCACAAAGTATACACACATTTGTTGTGATTCAGTATATAACTACTGAATCATATATTATGAATATTATACCAAAGATAACTTTAAAGGTATAAAATAAAATAAAATAAAATAAATTAATACCAATGATAACGTTAAATGCATACCGATCTTAAAGTCTTTTAAGATCAGTTTTAACTTATGCATGTAAAACTTGGTCCATGTCTCGAGCACGTGAGAACATGATAAGGATCTACGAAAGGAAAATTTAAGATTTATTTTTGGAGGAATTCAGATAAAATAGCACGTGGCGAAGAAGATAAAATTTCGAACTCTATCAATCATATTATGAACCTGGCATTGTTAACTTCATCAAAATACAACGAATTAAATGAGCAGGTCACGTTATCAAAATGGAAGAAGATCGCACCACTAAAAACGTCTTCAATGCCTAACAAAATGGCACTCGAAGAAAGGGCAGACCGAATCTTAGATGGATTGATGGCCTAGAAAAAGACCTAATAGTTTTGAGAACTAAGAATTGGAGAGCACTAGCAGGATCAAGGCTGACCTAGAAAACGCTTCTTGAGAAGGACAAGGCCTACCCTGGGTGGTAGAGCCACTGTGGAAAAAAGGAATAAAGAAGTTAGCATATAAATTCTAGAGTCTATTTCAATTGACTTAATTTAAATCAAAAAAATTTACTTTGGATCTTTGTAGGACTTTAAATGATTTATTATAAGAAAGTTTAAAAAATATGTACACATTTGTTGATTCAGTTGTTATAATTTCATATTATAACAATGATATCATTAAATACATTAACGCTATTTTTGACGTAAATACGTCTTTAAAATTGTTTCCCTAGTGGGAGGCAATTAAAAATAACGAATAATAACGAAATCGGGGGATTCAGTATGGTGTTGCAGCTACTTATCTATCATCTCTATCCCAGATTCAATTACACCACTGCATAGCTAAAGGATCAAAGTATTTATTAGGCTAAGTAAAAGGACTGTGAAGGGGGGAGCACCACCACTTTGAGGTCCTTTTGCTGCGTATCGAGATTTTCATTTAATATAACTTTTGACTCGGAGAAGCTACAACTTTCGTTTTAGTTTCAATCGTCTGCTCTTATAAAAATCTATCCATTGTATATAAAACATTAGTGTAAAATAGTGACAGTGAATGTAGTAAGATATTAAAATAAAAAATAAATATTATCAAAAATATATAATTTTGGCCTATATACGCCTCAAAAAGCAAAGTCCAAATTCAGAAATAGTATACAGTTGGAAAAGGCTTCTTAAGAGCAATCGAATCGTACCACTATAAGACGAAATCAAGCAATGCCAGGAACTTAAAAGAAGGAATGCGACCGAGCGGATCAACGACAGTGCCAGTACTTCTGCAGCTAGGGCAGTTGAAATTATGCGAGGGGATGATGAAATCGCTTCTATATTGACACCGGACAGTTATTATAGAGGCATCGATTGGGTACGTGATGATGATGATGAATTTGGTGTTTTATGGCGCAAGAGCCAGTGTTGGCTATACTGCACCAAACATTCATAGGTCTGTGGTCTGGGCGGGAAAAGAAGAAAAGGAGAAATTGGATGACAAGATGGAGGGTCGAAAATAGAAAAGGATCATTGGGGTACCCCGGGATCGTGACACCCGTGTTTACCAAATATAGTAAACACCTTGGGAAAAGGAAAGATCACTAGGGTACCTCGGGATTATGACACCCGTACCCACCTAAAGAAGGTGAGCCCCCTGAGGGGTTCGATTGGGTACGATCGTCGTTTATGAAGACACATTGAGCAGCATCTATTGCAAGGTTCCCTACGACGTTTGTCAACAATCCATTCGGACATAAGTATGATGTGTCTGATCGTCTATGGTTTCGGCATTCCTTGAATCCAACAAAAAAAAAACACCACTTACCACTGTTTAATAGTACTTTCCCTGTAAAGCTAGTGTCTGACTTTAAAATGTCCGCTACATGTAAGAACTCACTGGACTCTGAGAAAGTGCCCACGTTGACATGTTCGAACGGATTTGTGTATCCACCTAAGTAATACGGGTTGCTGGCATTAAATCCGATTGGTGAATGTCTAGTATCACTGTGACTGTCATTCATGCAGATATATCGATTGCAAAGCCATTAATACTCGTAGATGTCGGCACAATGCGCAGCAGCAACCGCGTCAGTTGGAGTATGAACAGGCGCGTTCAATGTTAACACAAAGAAGAATAAGATGCATACATCTACGTATCTGAGCGGCATGGTCAAAAGGTCAGTGGTAAAACTTGGATACAATTCATACTTGGTCAACCTTTGTATAAGCAGTACAAAATGACAGTACACTGGGAGCAGTAGAGCACACAAAAGTTTTCCAAGGGGAGGGTCCAGGGTAGAAAGTCCACCATTCTTGCATCATGCTCCTTTTGATTTTGTTGATTTTTGGGACCAAAAAACAGTAAAAAACTAATTATTGAATAAATAATTAGTATTAATTAATAGAATTAATCATTAAAAACAAATATTTAATTAAATTTTACGTATTATATACTTAAAATTATAATCAATCCGGAAAAAATCAAGGGCCTTGGGGGGGGTCAGACCCCTAGGACCCCCTTGTGTGCGCCACTGACTGGGATTCATTTCATGCTAACACAATAATCAGTTGTGTGGCAGCCAACGCCATGGGTGATGATCCCATAGAGCAGAGGTTCCATACTTTTTTGTCTCGTAGATCCCTTGCCAAGTTTTTCGGTTTGCGGCAGACCCCTGCTTGCGTAGTATGGAATTTTGGCAAATTTATTAACTTAAACGTGTTTATGACGGCTGGTACATAGCTGCTTATTTTAAATGATATAAATTTTTAACTGTAGAGAAGTATAGAATTTAAAACTTAAAAAACCCCATGCTAATTAATTCAAAATTTAAGTGATACATAAAATAACTGATTTAAAAACAAATGTTTATAATGATATGAATGATTCTGGTGTTTCAATAACAAATTTTCAACATTTGTTATCAATCTAGTCAGGTTTAACGCAAAATTTACTCGGTTAGTAGTGTCCAGCTGACAACCACGCTGAAACTTCTCACTAGGAAAAGCAATTAAAAGCTTCCCCAATACTCCTTAACTCGAGGTAAATAACTGGTATGTGTCTCTTTAAAGCCAAAATTGCTGACATCTGTTTCTAAACTTCACTCCGTTACTTCCTATTCCTATCAGTTCCTCTTGTAATATGACATTTTTTTTTCAATGTGACCATAGGAATTTATTGTCTACTGTGGTAATGACCAGGTAAATGCATTCTCAAACCTAGTTTCAAAATCTGAATAAAGGGACTAGAAAAATTCGTTACGTCCGATATTATACTCCTTTCACTTAATTCTGGCAATAAATGCTGAAAGGATGGTCTTTGTTTTAATAAAATTTATGCTGTCACATGAGTGCAAATTAGTCTCATTAAGTATAGTAAATAAATGTGTTAAAGGTAAAATCCGGTTTCCATTTGATTAAATTTTCTTTTAAAATTAAAATCACAATCTGGTTTAGTGAGAACTGTCGCAGACCCCCACTTACACCTTATGGACCCTCAAATTATTTTCTTGCTGTCGTGGACCCCTTACAAGTCGTCATAGACCCCTAGGGGTATATATAGACCACTTTGGGAATCACTGCGATCAGTGTGACAGAAGTGCTAAAAATTTTGCTGCTGCGTGTCTTCGAAGGCATATATAGTACGTTTCGATGAGTTCCACAGACTGCGCCAATATCACTCGTAGAAGAGCGTACGTTCGTCGATGAGTGTGCCGATAAGAACTTTGCATTTCTCAAATTCTTGCGTTACAAAATTCTGTGTGTGTGTGTGCAATATGGATGGATCGCAAAAGAATCTTTTCGCGATGATACACCAGCTGGGCAAACCGTCGATGTTCCTTACACTTAGTACTAACGAAATACATTTTCCGTAAATTAATGTATATTTATTTTATACATCTTACACATCAAAAAGAAATCTGCAAGGAAAGCATTAAAAACTGATTGCTCTGTAATCCACTATATTTTCAACTTTAAAAAATTATTTTGTGTTAATTAATGAATTTTAATGAAAATTTCTAATTTTAACCCTACAAATAATTTTAAACATATGTTTTTTCATAACCTGTAATTTTAAGTATACATCACCACAGGCATCCTTAAATTTAATTACTGATAGTATGTTAATATTGTCTACATGAATTTATAAAGGTAGATGCATCAACCATACTGCTTTCTCATCCATCTTGGTACGACTACAACATCTAAATTAGCAAAACGCATTTCTTCTTTGGAAAAGTATTTCATATAGTCGGAGGAAAATGATGAAATTTCCCTAAGGGAGATGATCAGTTGACGAGAGATGTTAAAATAACGTTTCTTCAAGGTCGTTTTCCTGATAAAAGCAAGGGATTTGAACAAATCCCTAATCTGTTTCAATGAAATCATGAGATAATACTGACAAGAGTTTAAAAGTGTTTATTTAACAAATATGGTGCATTATATTAAACGTAGAAGTAAGTAATACAACAATAGTCAGTGAAATACAAATTATTTATTCAAAACTATTTAACAAATAATTAAAAAATTAGGCTGGTATCTTTTTATGTGTATCATCTTTCCTCTCTCGTTTGCTTATACACAAAAATATCAATCCCTATGTCAATCATATGGTACCATTTTCTTAAAGATATGGGGTTAATATTTAGGGAATCGATAGTACTACCTGTTTGGTTTGGAACTACAAGGACTCGACACTCTAGGTGTCACCTCCCCTGGACAGCATTTTGCCAATGCCAATCCTGACTAGTTCATTTCATCATTTCACTGAAACAGTTCAGGTATTTGATAAAATCACTTACTTTCATCAGAGAAATGACCTTAAGTTATCCGACTACGTTCGGAACCGTGATTTTGCAAAACCTCAAAAATGGATAATTCTGATGATATTTAGTGTCACTTAGATTAGAATACATGTATAAAATTGTTTTAAGGACATTATAACAAAAAATATTTATTTAAATACAATATTTCGGCAAAAAATTAACTTAGAGTAATTTTTTTTCCAAATGCTCTCCTTTTGTGAAAAATGCTTCTATTATAATAATATTTTGCCGGTATATAGCTGAGATCTTTCTACAGAGGCTCAACTAGAATTTTTGAAAAATTCACATTATTTTCAGAGTTACCACCAGTTTAAATAATTATTTTCGTTTTTTTTCTTAAAATTGCTCCCCTCTGTTGTCGTAAAATATGGATAAACCCACTTCTAAGTTATATATTTCAAAAATTCTAGTTGAGCCTCTGTACAGAGGTCTGAGCTATGTACAAGCGAAATATTATTATAATAGAAGCATTTTTCACAAAAGGAGAATATTTTGAAAATGGGTCATTCTATGTTCATTTTTTGTCAAAATATTGTACCTAAATAATTTTTTATTGTAATACTGTTCTTAAAACAATTTTTATACATTTTCTAATCTAAGTGACACTAAATATCATAAATTTTATCCATTTATACTCTTTTACAAAATCACGGTTCCGAACGTAGTCGGATACCTTAAACAGACGTTTTTTTAACATCTCCCGTCAATTGATCATATCCCTTAGGGTTTTGATGAAATTCCTAATTTTGTCATTTCCCTACGACATATATGCTTATGCATAAAGTTTGGCATGAAGTTGCCTGTCAGGTTGTGACGGGCTTTCATCACGATTTCCATTAATGTCCTCTTGGGGCTCTTTGGGGCCAGAATGGCAATTTTTTCCAACCAACTCGAGAAGAACATGAGAATACAAATTAGGAATCTTATATATAGTAGAAGTTTAGCGTTCGAGGGGTGGCTATGTGATGTTGCTATATGAGGTCTACGTTTATGATTAGAAACTATTTTGTTAAAATTAGAGGAAATTCCGAAGTCCAGAATTAACCTACCCGAAACCTGTGTATCCAAGCTAAAGGTGGATTCCATTCCCCAATGAGTAAAGTCACGTCAGTTAGGACCAAGAGAATAGCTGTTAACTAGGTTATAGCGGTGAGCGTCTTAAATTAAGATATAAGGAAACAACGCGTATTAATAAGATTAGAGGTAATCTGTAAAGTAAGACATAGTGGTCAATTACGCGATTATTTGGTAATACGAATTGTGTCTTCTCACTCCAGATTTGCTTAATTTGATTATTATTGTATATAGTGTTTAAGTTAAGATCTTAATAAACAAATATTAAGATGGCAGATTTGCGTGATTCTTCGTTCTTTCCTACAGATACAGGTCGCGTAGATAATGTAGAAATGAGGCACCCAAGGGTAGGTGCCTCACAAGGTAGATATGTAAATGGCTGACCAGAAATATAACATGATTGCGCATTGCATAATACCATCAAAGGGCGTTGAACTTTTTTGCCTTGGATTATAAAACTGGTAACCAGAACGGGTTTGCACTTTTTCAATCTATTGCAGAGGAACGCCTTTTAACTAGAGATGTCATTACACCACCATCGGAGGCAATATGAACCCCTGTCCAATTTCAAGAGGGGAAAAATCATATTTATGATGGAAAGAGAGTATTCTTTATGTAAACTTTTATATTAGAGATGAAAGTGTATGATTTTATGAGAGCAAAGTCTTCTAATAACACTATCTCATTATCAATTTTAACCAGTAATTATGTGTGATACTGAAGGTATCCGACTACCTTAAAATCATGATTTTTTTGAAAATTGGACAAATTTTTTTTATGATTTTAATTTATATGCCATCTTATTAGTTTCATAAAAATACCAAGGGTTTTATTTTCCTTTCACTAGAACAAAAACTACGGGTGTTTTAGTAAAAGCAGATGCCATAACTTTACATAAGATGTCAAACTTTAAAATGCGTATTACTCAAAATGTGTGTTTGTCGAAAAGAGTACAAACGGGGACAGTGATTGCTCAAAAAGTTTTTAAAATAATTTGCAGAGCAAAATCGTACTGTCGCCTGCATGGTGCTCAAGGCTAAGACTAATGACAGGCGTAAAAATTCTAGCCCTTAGTCGCGATGAATTTCGCGGGCTTCTATCTGACTTCGTCCGACAGGTGACATTAGTCACACAAAAGTTTATCATTAAAATGTTTCTTAATTTTGTTCGCAAATCAGTTCTGAAATCTTTAACATGTTTCCTGATTCAAATGAACGTGTAGAAAGAAAATATTAAGTAATGTATCCAATTTAGAAATTTTACAGAAATGGTTTGTAAAATTTTGAATGAGTCGTATTTGAAGCTATAGTTTTTAAAAATGCTTTATCATGAAATTATAAGCTTTTAATGACAGCTTCTAAAACTTTCAGTTAAACAAGAAATGAAATACGTGAACAGCATTTTACTAGTTCCCAACGAATTAAAATGGAACAATTGAGCAAACTAGGCTTAATTCAAAGCCAGACATCGATATAAGTGTTCCTTATCATATACCTGGATAAATATTTGCCTATTTATTCTACTGACCGTGCATACATCGGACTTTCGATACTGAACCACGGGAACTGTTTATTTGATAAAGGTCTTTGTTCGTTCCAAATGAGGTTAAAAGATCAAGCCAAGGACAAACTGTAATGGACGAACCGCGACGCTCATTAGCGTGAGAGATTCCGAAGGAAGATTAGCCATATTCAAAATAACTTCTATTTATTCTCAGTTAGCAACGACGACACAAATTCTATAACTGAAGTTAAGAAATGCACTAATTACTAAATATGTAAAGCAATATATAGCGAGGTAAACGAGATACTAGAAGACTTACTAAATCGGATCACTTACGCCCAGGCAATACACCTTCTAATTCCAAGCGACCTTATCCAATTTAATACTAAATTGACAAAATCGTGAATCTCAATTTTATACAGATAAGATCCGAAGTACTCACGCCTCACTTCAGGTTAATCAATCACTGCTATCCGTTAGCAATCTAATCTCTCTCTCTAACTCGAAAGTTTAATCTTTATATTCAAGTCTTGATTTACATAATCGCATCGGAGGAGGAGGAAGGTTTATAGTAGAATAATATTTGTGTGTGTGTTTGTTTGTGTGTGAAAACCCAATATTCCCGAAGAGTAGTATTAGTGGAAAGAACGCGGAAAGTGAAAATTCGATGGTTAAAAGATGATCTGTTCCATGTCCTTGATTTCATAAAAGTAGCTCAAACGAGGAAAAACACTTTTAAGGTTACAAAATGTGATCATGTTATAATAAGCACGCAATATCATGATGTTAATTCTTTTCAGAAAAAAAAGAATATTTGATTTTGAGATATCACATTAAAATTAATACCATACAAAAGGAATATTTTACAAAACATGAGAAAAATAGTAAAATTAAAAAAAAAATATTTTTATGTAAATGAATTTCGAATTAAAACATTTATGATGTGCAGATAGAAAATATTTATGTAGTGAGACTCAAATAGGGAGATATATTAGAAATTTAAAACAAAAATACACTGCTGGCCACCGTAAATGCAACACACTAAAGGAAGCATGCAAATAACATGAAATTTACTACATGCATTAGCGGAGGTGAGATATGCAAATGATTAGAATTTCAGCGTAGGTATACATAACGCGTGCCTGTGGCGCCACCTCAAAGCGCTATTTAAGGCTTGGAGATTTCGACGATTTCAAGTTCGGCAATTGTGTTTTTCTTGTAGTCTTTCAAAAAACGATCAATTATGTCTCGTAGAAAACAGCGATCAGCTTTTGATCAAGTATCCGAGTTCGACAGAGGAAGGAGAGTGGACTACCGAGATTGTGGACTACCTTTCAGGGAAATTGGTAGTTGTGTTCGAAGAAACCAAACAACTGTAATGCGGATATGTGACCGTTGGATGCAGGAGGGTACGACGGACTAACGTGGTCGATCGCATCTACCTCAGTGCACCCCTTCACGTGAGGACAGGCAAATTATGCGCATGGCAGTGACGGATCGCTCAGTCACATCACGAACCATAGCACAGCCATTGAGTCTGTAACGCATTATTCAGAGTCTGAGCGTACCATTCGATTCCGTTTAAAGCAGAGTGGTCCGACCGCAAGACGTCCATTGCTTGGTTTACCCTTGACACAGAACCACAGACGTCTCCGCCGCCAATGGTACAATGAAAGAAGGATCTGGGCCGCAGAATGGAATGAAGTTGTCTTTACTGATGAGTAACGCATCTGTCTGCAGCACCACGATGGTCGGATTCGGGTCTGGAGACACCGTGGAGAGAGGATGCTGAACAGCTGCGTTATGCACCGCCACACTGGTCCTACACCGGGTATTATGGTATGGGGCGGTATTGGATATCACTCTCGCACTCCTCTAGTACGCATTGCCGGTACTTTAAACAGCCAGCGCTACATCTCCGAGGTGTTGGAGCCAGATGTCCTTCCTTACCGTCAGCCATATTTCAACAGGATAATGCGTGACCACTCGTGGCACGCATTGTCCAAAGGTTCTTTGTCGATCACCAGATTGAATTGCTTCCCTTGCCGGCTCGCTCTCCGGATCTTTCGCCGATAGGAAACATTTTGTCCATGGTTGCTCAACGATTAACCCAGATTACACCCCCAGCTGCCACACCAGCTGCTTGGTCTGCTGTACCCCAAGAACACATCCAAGTCTCTGAATCAATTCTGAGGCGTGTGGCAGCGGTGATCTCCAACAATGGCGGCTACTCTGGCTACTGATTCTGGCAGGAATTACACTTCACAGAAGTCTATAAATTCAATCATTTGATACTTGGTCAACATATTATCTACAAAATAAATTTTGTTGTGCTATCTCTTGTCTTTCTAGGTGTTGCATTTACGGTGGGCAGCAGTGTAGTTTTCTAACATAGAATTTACATAAAAACTAAACTAAATAAAGCACAATACCTCGAAAAATTCTCAAGTAATTTAAATCTTCTGTAATTATTAAAAAATAGAATAACCAATTATTTGTAGGGTAACGAATGGAAATAATTGTGTTAAAATTTATTTAGAGCAATCAGAGAGAGAAAATTCATATAACTTTTGCAAATCAAAATTATAAAAGGAACAATAAATATAAAGAACGGCAAAGGAAAACATTTAAATAATAATTGTGAGAATAATGATGTCAGAGAAAACATAGCTGAATTGCAGTTTTTAAAATTAAAAAAAAAGCATTGTTTGGGAGAATGCTTACAATAAATACATTGTTTTGAAGATGGTTAAAATTCATTTACAAAAATTATTTTTAGAGAGGTTAATAAATTTTTTTCTAGTATCTGCTGTTTTATTGTTAAAGTTTTAAATAAAATTTTTTAGTATTCTGATGTGATATGAGATATCAAAGAAGGAATTTTAAATGATAAATTAAAAATATGTTAGAAGGAACGCGCCTTTGAATATGAACGCAAATATTTTTAAGATTATAATTTAAATGAAATTATAGATTTAGAGAAAATGTCATAAGTAAACCTAATAAAATTTTATACAGTTTTCCATATCCCGTAGAATTACACATGTCACATAATTTCTAAATGTACGGATAACAATAAAATAGTATACTTAAGAAATATTTTGGTAAAATTTATCTTACAAATAAACAAAAAAAATACTAATGTGTATAAACATATGCATAAGTGTAATAAAATTCTCCTTTAATAATTCAAACATTTGTTTCTTTTAATTTTTTCTGTTTGTTGGAAAACCAACATTCAGTCATAATAACCCTAAATGTTGGCTTTTCTTAAAAAGTTAATTTTTTGTATTTCAAGCTAAAAATTTACCCAAAATTTAAAAATAAGTACATATGTTACACATCCACTTAGCCTTATATAATTTTATTGAATAAAAAAATAGGTACTTTTATGACCATTTTCTTCAAAATTATGCGACCATTCAGAGGTTAACAAATGCTTGCTCCAAATTTTTGAGGTTTTATGTCTAAATAAAAATAATTTTGAGACTGTAAGCTTATCTCCAAAATCGGTGACTTCTAGAATCGGAGCCATCGATAAAAATTCGACATCACAGTTTGAGTCAAATATTGGCCCGCTTTAAATTTTGCTTCATAGTTATTGATGAAAGCACTGGCATAAATGATACTGCTTAGTTAATATTATTTATAAGAGGTGTTGATGAGAACTTTTTGAAATTACCTAGGAACTGGCGTGCATACGTTTTTTGAAGGAAACTACAACGGGATGTGATATTTTATGTGAATTTCAGGAAGATCTTTTAACTTTAAGAGTGATTATAACAAATACCAGTTGATTCCAAAAGAATGTCACCATTTTCAGAGTATCACACATTTTTATTGAACAAAGGTATTTACATGAAATTTTCAATGTGGCTTCTAATTAGACGAATAAAAGACATGAATAGAACAAAAACGTTCGGAAATAGTGATTTGGATGGTTGTTTTGTTTCATCAGAACAATGGGTGACCTCATGTATCTTTGATAACTCTACACAAGCTGTTGGAGCTCGGTTGGAATGCTTTGCCCCCCCCCCCCTTCCTCCACCATATTAACCGGACCTGGTATCTTCTGATTTCTAAGCATTTCTATTATTAAAAAATTCACTTAACGGAATAAACTTTCTTTAGTCGAGATAAAAAAAAAATACCTTTGAAAAACCTTACAGATTCTTGAAGGATGGAATTTTCATGTTTCCTGAAACATGAGAAATGTTTGTATACAACAGAAAGGCACCTTCATAAATTAATAAATTATTAAAATTTATATTCCTGCATTTAAATTTTTCTACAAAATGGACTCAAGCTTCCTTGAATACACAATACTTTTGGTAGTTGCTTCAAACAATGAATTTGATTGTACAAACCTTTTTAAAATTCAATTCCATGAACAAATATTAAGGTATATGTGTTGACGAGTTGATGCAAAGTTATACGTCACGATAAATCCTTATTCATTTTTCCTGTTCATGTATGTAGTTTCAACAACATAGTCTACGAATTTCTAGTTTTACTTTTGAACATTCCAATTCGTTATTGTACGTTGGAACAATAAATCATTTGCCCAATGGCAGAATCAGAATGGTTCATTAACTCATTGTTATTATGCTGGGTTGTAATGAAAAAAATGTAACAACTTCCCTGCTTATGACATGTTGATAATAGAATTCGTTATTCTGAATACGTTTTTAATGTATGAGGTAATTCAATTATTGATACAGGGGGCACTAAAAACACGCAAAGTATTTAAAACAAAAACTATTTAGTCTTCTCACAAAAGTACTTTTTCAACAAGAAACTATTACAAAAGTAAGAAATGGCGAAAGCAGTCAGTTCCGCAATATTGATACTGATTTTTAACCTATCGATATCTACGCTGCTTTCCGTAGCGGTACCTATGAAGAAACGTAAAACAAATACCGATGGTTTGTACGACTGTCTTAGGAAGCAAGTATGCGAATGTAGTAAGTTTTATTTTTTTTAATAAGAAATAGTAATATAAATGTTTGCTTTATCGCTGTTCTAATGTAGGTTAACCTATGTCCTTTATTATTGTTAATTTAAGATGAGTCGGAAACCTCTATACCAACAATGTTAAAATGGCTTTTTTAGATGCATCTTTTCTCAAAATCTGTTATATGTACATGCTTGAAATTTTTCATACAATTAAAGTACACCTTTCTCATTATACTGAAATGAGTTTTGAGCTAGTTTTGAATTTTTTCATAATTTATAAAATATTTTATCAAACATAGTGAAATTTGACCCATTTTTCAAATAAAAAAAATTTGTAAAAGATGAATTTTTCAGTTATTTACAAAAAGCTCATTTCAGTATATATTAGCCATTATTATAAATATATCATAAAAAATATGCATACCTGTGAACAGTAGTTTCTCAGAAAAGATACATCGAACATCAAAATTTACATTTTGAGATAAATTGATTTTTTTGTATACAGTGAGACTTCTAATCGGCCAGAAAATCAAAAAATAACAGGCTCAATTTACAATAAAAGCTACATGTTTAGGTTTATATCAGAAGTTCAACTTTTAAGCAAAAACGAAGTACTTTGTTTACATTTTTCGCCACTCAAATGGGCGTAGCCCAGTTTCAACCATTATTTAAAAATAGGTTTTAAGGGCTTTTAATTACCCTAGAAGTTTAAGGTATTTTTAGAAAGGTTAAAATCTATACAATTTGAAAATGTAAAAATCTCAAATTGTCAAAAAAAAAAATAAGTCTTTAGCTTTCCAACACCCCTTAAGAACTTCCAAGTGATTGAAATGTTTGATTTTTACAACAGAGACATCTTTATAATTTTAAGATTAACCCTTTATAAAATGTGTTCATAGCGTTTAAATATGGTGCCACGCTAAAAAGGAATATCAGTTCCTGGGGAATGTACTAGGTCTGCAAAGGCTAAAATACCAATGTGCAGCCTCATTGGAAAAAAAATAATAATGAGTAAACCAACTAAAGTGTGTCCTTCCAATAATGAGCAAAATAGACGGAGGTCATTTAAAATAGAATCAAAAAAAGAATGCGAATGTAAAAAATGCTGTGATTCTGAAGGAAAAAAATCTAAAAATCTATAATGAGTTTTCTTTCATTTTTTTTGCAACAGCAAGATTTTTAAGTTTTTATTTCTTCGCATCAAGTTAAAAGTTTCAAACCGCAGATATTTTTTACATGTCTTAAATCTATCTTTGAGGCAGATTTGATGTACATTTGAAAAATAAGAAGCCTAATAATACAGTACTTACGTATTATGTCGTCAACCCATTCATCAAATGAAACCATGTCGCCAAACGCCGCGATGCGCAGCCAATATTGGAATACTGTTTTCGCACATGTACAATCGCAATAATCTTGTTTGCGTATACGATGGAAGAATTTGGTGAAAATGTGGTCTACTATAATTCGAAAGTTTCCAATGATACTAAATAAAAAGAACGATCCAAAATATCATGTAAATAAACATAAAGTCAAAATATGGAATCCAAGAGGGGATAAAACCCTTATTTTTGGTAAAGTATAACTTTGTGATAATATTAAAATTATTAATTGTTTAAGGATCCGACTACGTTCGGAACTGTGATTTTAAAATTGCGCATAAATTGATAATTTTCATGATATTTAGTGTCACTTAGATTAGAATGCATGAATAGAATTGTTTTAAGGATATTTTGACAAAAGAAAATTATTTAAATACACTATTTCGGCAAACAATTAACTTAGAATAACCTTTTTTCAAAATGTTCTCCTTTTGTGATAAATGCTTCTATTATAATAATATTTTGCCTGTATATAGCTCAGACCTCTGTACAGAGGCTCAACTATGAATTTTGAAAAATTCACACTATTTTCAGAGTTACAACCCATTGAAATAATTATCGGCGTTTTTTTCTTAAAATTTCTTCCCTCTGTTGTCGTAAAACATGGATAAACTCACTTCTAAGTTATATTCTTCAAAACTTCTAGTTGAGCCTCTTTAGAGAGGTCTGAGCTATATACAGGCAAAATATTATTATAATAGAAGCATTTCTCACAAAAGGAGAATATTTTGAAAATGGGTCATTCTATGTTCATTTTTTGTGAAAATAGTGTACTTAAATAATTTTTTATTGTAATACTATTCTTAAAACAATTTTTTATACATTTTCTAATCTAAGTGACATTAAATATCATAAATATTATCCATTTATACGCTTTTGCAAAATCACGGTTCCGAACGTAGTCGGATACCTTAATTTAATTTAGTGACTACACCTATATAAATAAGTGAATTATTCAAAAGTTTAATGTATTTGTTAAATTAAACATACATTTTATTTTCCCAGTCTCACTGAATTTAATGAAAGTAAATTTAGCTATTTCAGTGATTTATAATGGATACAAGAGTATGTAATTCTAAAAGAATGTATGCTATTTATTTTCAGATCTGCCAGAACGTTATGCTGAATGCTATGATTTTCTATCGCAGGAAGTGAGTAGTTTATTATGAGACATTTATTCACGAAAAATAATTATATTTGAGAATCGCTTTCTGAATTTTTACTAAGTAAAACTTGTCATCTTATTTCAACATGTTTTTGTAAATTTCTATATTTAGCAGCTCTTATCGCTAAAAATGGCTTGTAAAAAGTGGAACACGCTTTTTAACGGATTCAAAATTGACACAATACGATTCAATAAACAAAAATCGGTTAAAAACTCAAATAATTTTTTTAGCTTTATAATTAGTCTTTATATATAATTTTCTATAATCTTATAAAGATCTCTATAAGCTGTAAGCTAAAAAAATTCAGAGTTATGATAAATTTTATGTTCCTTTTTATTCACATCCCAATGGCAAATAAAAATTTTAAAAGCATTTATCTCAGAAAAAAATCTGATTTTTCTGTATTTAAAATGCGAAGCCTTTTTTTTTCTATTGTGCCAAATGCTTTGATATTTTTTTACATATTGCTATTAGTAAATGTAAGAAAAGTTGGCATGCATTTTCGAATTAAAGCAATACTTATTTTTTAAAGAAATAGCTGAATCTAAAATTAACACATTTTTTATGGAATTTAAAATAAGTTTTCACAAAAAAAAAGTATATTGTGAACATCAATAATACTAACAGAAACCTATACCAACTTTTATTATACACAGATTGATGTATTTGTAATTCAAATTTCCCCTGTGTACGTTAATTATTACAATAGAAGAAGTAGCTTTTACAAGTCCCTTCATAAGTTATAAAACTTTTCTTTAAAAAAAATTAAATGGTTAGTCTTTGTATTATTTTAAGACCAAAAACTGTTTCCCGTAATCCATAGACAATGTTTACAAGCAAAAAACATTGCAAAAACCATTAAGCTATCCGACTACGTTCGGAACCGTGATTTTGCAAAAGCGTATAAATGGATAATATTTATGATATTTAGTGTCACTTAGATTAGAAAATGTATATAAAATTGTTTTAAGAATAGTATTACAATAAAAAATTATTTAAGTACACTATTTTGACAAAAAATGAACATGGAATGGCCCATTTTCAAAATATTCTCCTTTTGTGAAAAATGCTTCTTTTATAATAATATTTTTCCTGTATATATATCAGACCTCTCCACAGAGGCTCAACTAGAATTTTTGAAATATATAACTTAGAAGTGGGTTTATCCATATTTTACGACAACAGAGGGGGGAACTTTTAAGAAAAAAACGCCAATCAATTTCAATTGGTGGTAACTTTGAAAATAATGTGAATTTTTCAAAAATCATAGTTGAACCTCTGTAAAGAGGTCTGAGCAATATACAGGCAAAATATTATTATAATAGAAGCATTTTTCACAAAAGGAGATCACTTTGAAAAAAGATTATTCTAAGTTAATTTTTTGGCAAAATATTGTATTTAAATAATTTTTTTTTGTCAAAATATCCTTAAAACAATTTTATACATATAGTCTAATCTAAGTGACACTAAATATAATGAAAATTATCCATTTATGTGCTTTTTTAAAATAACGGTTCCGCACGTAGTCGGATACCTTAAAGTCTTCACTTTGTTTTTTCGGATAACGTTGGTTCTCTGTTGGAATGTTCGGATAAGAAATTCAAGGTATACCCCTTACTTTATCTCATTTCTGAGAGAGAATATGTTGAGTTACTTCGAATATTTTCTCAATTCCTAAATAAATTTAGGGAAATTTTAGTTTCATGAGTGGAATTCACTTTATTTTCTGTTATTTCTGCACTTGTATTATTCGTTCAGTCGCGTTCCATAAAATGTTTTAAATATCAAGAATAACTAGAACATTGCAGAAAAAAGAGCTACTTGCGACGACATCAAAACTCATTTTGAAAGGAAGGATTTCTGATTATAATTCAGTTCTTGAAAGTTGGAAAGATGAGCAGATCATTGAAGAGGTTTTTAAAGGTGGAAGATATAAAAGGTGTCATTATCTGCCTCATCGTGGAGTTTTTAAAGAATGCTTGACAACGCAACTCAGAACAGTATTTGATGCTGCATGTATAGATGTTCATCAATGTCCTCTCAATGACTGCCTAAAAAAGGGATTGAATCTCTTGGACACAATCCGTTCAATATTTATGAGATTTAGAGAGAAGAAAATTGGAATAATTTCTGACATAAAGTAGGCATTTTTACAGAAATCCATTCATCCAGAAGACCAAGATTTTTTAAGATTTTCTGGTGGGAGGATTATGAGGAAAGTAGTATTAATTCATTTACGTAGTATTGTTGCTTCTTACTCCATGACTGGTGGCATCTTCCCCCATATATGGGGGAAGATGCCCCAATTACATGAATTTCTTTAACATTAAATTTCTTTTTTATTTTTATACTAAGAAGAAAATTAACTTGTTTGCATAAACAATTAAATATTGAAAAATTAGGCGTATTTTTTTTTCATGGTCTTATTTTTTCAATTTTCAATGTACTAATCAAAAATTAATTAAATCTGGCATCTTCCCCTGATTTACCTTATATATATTTAAACTAAATTGAATTCAAAGCTCTAAGAAACTTATAATAATAATTGAAACAAGCCAACTCGTATTGAAGTGATTTTGTAACGAAAAAGATTTATGGTTTTATATGAATGGCAACAGTGTGAAATAAATAAAAAAAAAAAGATTTAGAATGTCGAGTTTTGTAGGGTTGTCAACTATTTTAACATCTGTTTTATTATAAATTGGACGAAACGTCCCTCATAATCAGACGATTACTTCTTTTATTTCATTTAAAAGCCTTTGGAATAATTTTATGGATAGCAGTGCACATAAAAGATTGTACTGTGGAAAGACGTATATATACATCTAGAGTATTTAACACACCGGCTGAGTGAGACGCATATATACGTCCAGGACATTTAACGCACCGGTTGAGTGAGACGTATATATACGTCCAGGACATTTAACGCAACGGGTGAGCGAGACATATATATACGACGGTGGCACTTAAGAGATTTTATTGTAGAAGTTAAATTAAGAGTCGTATTGTAGCTTTAACGTCAAAGTATAGTATTATTAAATTCTCTCAATGCACTGTTATTAATATGGAAGGGGGGTGATTAAAATTATGATTGAATATTGGGTCACAAATATTGAAAGTTTGAGAGGCACTGATGCAACGCTGTGGTAGATGACACCCGGGACATGGATTAAAGTATAAATTACTTTAATGTTATGTTAAAAAATATTAATAAACAATTAATATAAAAATTATTTTCTTTAATCAATTCCTACTTAGATCAACAGAGAAAAGTTTTATTTTCACTACTTTTATTAAATAGTTACAATTAATATAAATATGTATACACATATGACAGAATCACAACATTAAGTGGTAATTAATTTGTATTAATCATCATCGATTGTCATCCAAAACAATCGTGTATATAAAATTTCAGTTCAACTGGATTCTTTAAAACGTGAGAAAAAAAAACCTTTTCAAGTTTTGACACAAATCACCAAAAGGGTCGCTAAGTCGCAAAAAATGATGCCAACGTGGCTGTATTTGTAATTTTTTAAATAATTAGTTATAATCAACTAATTTTTATTAATTATAATTAAATTATTGTATTGTCATCCAAAATAATCATTTATATAAAATTTCAAATGAGCGATTTAAAATGTATTTTATTAACAATTGAAAATTCTACCAAGATAAAAATAAATAAATAAATATATAGAGAGTGTGAGCTAATAGTAGGAATTGAAAAATACAGCATTTTTTAACTGTTATTACTTAAAGTATTTTTAATTGTCACTACTTAAGGTATCCGACTACGTTCGGAACCATGATTTTAAAAAAGCGCATAAATGGCTAATTTTCATGGTATTTAGGGTCACTTAGATTAGAATACAAGTATAAAAATGTTTTAAGGACATTTTGACAAAAAAAAATGATTTAAATACAATATTTTGGCAAAAAATTAACTTAGAATAAATTTTTTTCCAAATGTCCTCCTTTTGTGAAAAAATGCTTCTATTATAATAATATTTTGCCTGTATATAGCTCAGACCTCTGTAAAGAGGCTCAACTAGAATTTTTGAAATATATAACTTAGAAGTGGGTTTATCCATGTTTTACGACAGCAGAGGGGAGAAATTTTAAGAAAAAAACGCCAATAATCATTTAAATTGGTGGTAACTCTGAAAATAATGGGAATTTTTTAAAAATTCTAGTTGAGCCTCTGTAGTGAGGTCTGAGCTATATACACGCAAAATATTATTATAATAGAAGCATTTTTCACAAAATGAGAAGATTTTGAAAAAAGTTTATTCTAAGTTAATTTTTGGCCAAAATATTGTATTTAAATATTTTTTTTTGTCAAAATGTCGTTAAAACAATTTTATACATGTATTATAATCTAAGTGACACTAAATATCATGACTATTATCCATTTATGCACTTTTTAAAATCACGGTTCCGAACGTAGTCGGATACCTTAAAGTACCTATAACATGCTGATCTACTTTAAATATTATTTTAGCTTATATTCTTCTAAGAAACGGGAAGGGGGGCTTCCTGGAAAAACTTTATAGAGTTTCAAGGGTTCCGTCAGTCGACAAAGGTTGAGGACCACTGGTGTAACCTATTTATATGTAAAAGCAATCTTGGAACACTTTTTAGTAAACTAATTCGATTGGTGTGAATGATATTGATATTTTGCTAATTATATAATTTTAATAATTCAGAAATTTTTCTTTTTTATTTAATTTTTCAGACACGAAATTGGGCGATTGACAAAATAAACGAGTGCGAACTAGTAAAATTAGAATACGGAGGTTTCATGACAATCTCTGATGCGTTCTGTCCAAGGGATCGTATCGAAACGGTTAGTATTTTTTTTATGTATATACAGATTCCTTACAGACAAAAGATTAACGAAAAAAATTTAATAATTGTGATACAATAAAAATAAAAATTGTGTGCGTTTTTGACCACGCGTTATAAGTAAAAACTTTTAATTTTACAATTTGAATATATATATATATATATATATATATATATATATATAATATTCAAACTAATTTTTATCCACAATATCTTAAGGTAACCGACTACTTTCGACAACCTTTTTTTGAAAAAATGGAGATATGGGGATTTTTTTGGGATTTTTAGACTTATTTAATATATTTTAAGGAAAAAATCCTAAAATTGAAAACCAAAAAAAAATTTATTATTATTAAAATGGGAAAGAACTGGTAAAAATGTACAAAAAATTACATAAACGGGGCCCGCTCTGTACAAAGATTTTATGAACAAATTCTCAATTTTTCAATTTTGATGGTTTACTTTGTTATTCTTGTTTGAAATGACCTTCAGAATAAAAGATATTTTAATTTTTCAAAAACTTGAGCACTTTATCTTCGCGATTATATAAAATTACTTAATAAAACAGTAATTATATTCCCAAAAAGGACTGTAAATTTTGAAATAAAACAGTTATTGATAAATATGAAGATCAAACCACTTCTACTGTTATACAGAGCATACACAAAAAAATTCAACAAATTGTTTTCAAAACTTTTTGAGAAATCCCTGATCCCGTTTGAGCTTTTTGAAAAAAACACATTTCGAGTAAAACGCATTTTAAAGTTTGACATCTTGGGTAAAATTTTGGCATCTGCTTTTGCTAAAACACTTGTATTTCTTGTTCTAGTGAATGGAAAATAAAAACTTTAGTATTTTTATGAAGCTAATAAGATGGCCTATAAAATAAAATCATAAAAGAAATTTATCAATTTTTGGAAAAAAATCATGATTTTAGGGTTAGTTGGATACCTTAATTTAATAGAGACAAATAGTAACAATAATGAAGAAAATTTCGATATACACATATAAAACTAAAATAAAATAAAATAAAATAAATTAATAAAATTAAAAGATAATGATATAGTTACCAATATTTATGAAAAAAAGAGAAGAATATAATTTCAATATTATAAAAATTCCTCATTGAGAGAGTAATGTACATGTTTCTATATTCAGAAATATTGTTATGAATTATATACAATGCAATCGATTTCTAGTTTCAAAAAAATCAGAAAAAATAAATAACTATAAACATTTTACTATATATTGCTTAAATCAGAAATACCCAATTAATTTTATTAATAGTTATTTGAATAAAGAAATTCTAAATAGTAAGGATTAAAATTCCTTAGAATGCTAATATTTTATTACTTTAAATTTATCATTTTTCCTAGTTTTAGTTACCTCCATACTCTGATAGTAGATAAAATTACTCATTATTATTTAATTCATATATAACTCTAATGTCACTAAAGTTATGGTAGTTTATAAACTCTCTTTTTAATTTTTATTTCTATTCTTTTCACATACTTGTGTTAAGTGCTACAGTTCAGCCATTCATATTCTTTGAATTTGCTTTTGGGTCCAGAATCTGGCAATAACTTATGTATTGCACTCAGATTTAGCGCGGGCTATGCATTTTTAAGTTCAATTTTTAGGTAAGTTACCTCTATCTTGTAATGGATATAGACATTCTATCAATTATTTTCAATAGGTTTTTGCTCAGTATTATTAACATAAAGAGGGAAAGTGTTGGCTGGCCACAAAACATGTTCAACCCCACTTTTATATAAATTATTTTATATATAAGCTGTCCTAAGTCAGCAATGTTTATAACACTGCAGAATCCATTTTTTAATTTTCAATTACTTATATATCGTTAAATGTATGGTTTTCTTACTATCTCTGTATTTTTTGGTTTTGATTATAAATGTCCACCTCTCATTTGAGACTAAATGTATATATATATATATATATATATATATATGTGTGTGTGTGTGTGTGTGTAGTATAATAAAATAAAAATGAAAAAGTTCTAAAACCTACAATGCCAAAGAAAAAAGAAAAATTGTAGATACAAAAAAAGTCTTTGGACTAAACTGGAGACCTATTATGATTTCTAAAGCTGTCGCTGAATTAGGCCAGTGATTTAGGGTTAATCAATGCCTTATGGATCCACCTTCTCCGTACAGCAAAAATTTTCGACATAATAGAAGAAAAGAAAAATAGAGCCCTGTTGAAAAGTTAAGCCTATTTCTAACATGTGGATGATAAACCTGACAATATAGTAAAATGAAATTATGACAATAGAACATTAATGTATCTCTCAATGAGAGGAATATTAAAAAAAATTTCTAGAAAAAATTAGGATAAAAACTTGCATGTAATAATAAAAACCATGAAAACCGAATTATATATATATGTAAGGGTAACTAAATACGATCTAAAATTAAATCCTCTATTAACCCCTTAACATTTATTTTCCGTAACATCTTCAAGTCTTATATTAAGCTACCAATTATTTCTTCGAACAGATAGTCCGAACAGAGCACTTTTAATCCCAGATCGTTATTTTTTATTGTCTCCATGTACCGTCCTTAACTTTCAAGTAGGACCCATAGACTGAAAAAAGTACTCAACAGTTCTGGACAAAAGTATTCAGCCCAATTAACTTCCACTTGGCGTCCGCATTCTGTCAGCGTAGTATGTCTCGATTGCTAGCTGA
Source organism: Trichonephila inaurata madagascariensis (assembly GCA_019973955.1). Lineage (NCBI taxonomy): Eukaryota > Metazoa > Arthropoda > Arachnida > Araneae > Nephilidae > Trichonephila > Trichonephila inaurata. The sequence continues at coordinate 41,026 of BMAV01023523.1, forward strand.
ATAAAACCATTTTTAAAAAAACCTTGGTGTTGACTTGAATCATCACAGAATTAAAGTTGATAGGATGTACCTGAAAATGGATTTCATAACTTTAACTTAAACCTATTCTTAAAAGCATTTTAAAAAACGGAAAAAACGGACGCCAAGTCAGCCAACCATCATGAAAATTGATGTGGAAAAATTTTATGGAATTCCAAACGCGCTGTATCTTTCTTAGCTGAACACAGGGTTGCCTGAGAAAATGACTGCTTCTACCCGGGAAAAAAAACCCGCGTTGACCACAAGAGGAAGAAAAACAGCAATCCAACAAAAATTCTCTTCTTCTCTTCTTCTGAACTTGGAACACTCAAAATTGCAATTTCAATATGGAAACTAAGGCAGAAGACAAAATTAAAAAGGTGAAAATAACAGAAGTAAGCAGAACTGGTACAGCGGAAGAAAAAACAGCCCACACAGAACATTGCCACCATAAAGAGTGATGTACGCTTTGAAGATATACAAACTTTTACCAAAACAAAATTACAGATATACAAAATTATAATTTGAAAAATCCCATCCATTTGTTCCTTGACAACTTTGAAGAAACATACGACTCTTTTAAAGTAACAGATAAACAAAAAATCATATTTTTAACTAAATTAGTAAATGTAGCCGTTAAAACTTTCATAAAGTCCAACACGATACGCAAACGCTTTTGCGAATTGAAAAATAACCTAGTACGCGAATTTCGAAAGCAAGTAAATCCAGCGGAGATACATCTTCAACTATCCAGAACTGTAAAAATCCCGAAAGGAACACACGTGGAATACTTTTACAGAATGCAAGAAATCATGTCCTGAATAAAAATGGAACAAATAGCTGAAAAATTCTATATCATAAAGGAATTGAAGGAGAATAGAGCAATATAGATACACAACTACAAAGTTCCCGAAATATACAGGACCTGACAGAAAAAATGAAAATTTTGGATGTACAAAACAAACAAAGTACAACTTCACACACATTGCTTAGAATTCATACATCCAAAATATCTATTCAAAAGAATACCTAAGAATCCAATACAATTTGCTCATACACAACAGTATGGATGATGGAATTGGAGAAGTGGTTAATATCAACACCCAGTGGGTTATTCAAGATACAATGTATTCTCCCCTCAGCATCCAGCATTCTCTCCTCAGCGTCCAGCATTCTCTCCTCATCAGCAGTCGACAATGTAACCGAGAAACCAACTAGTATCGCAGCAACGATCAACGGCTTTCCGACCATATTCTCCAACCTTCCACCCCAATCAAAGGACTCAAGAAAATAACATGGTAGTCCAACAATACCGGGCATGAGAACAGATGATCATCAAGACAAGAGTCAACTTCGAACAAGTTGCTGTCCTCGTTTGACTCTGGATCAAATTCCAAAAATTTACTAGCACAAATCAAGGGACAACAAACTGTGGAACAGATAGAATCAAATATATCCACCATCAATGGACAAATGAAGGTTAGTGAAAACATAATTTTGAAAACGAGAATATGAGAAATTCATAAAAATATTAAATTTCTCATAGTAAATGTAGAGCTCCCATGTTTAATTGTGCCTAGTAAGACTATGAGTAGTCTTGATTTAATTGTTAATTTTATGGAACAGAAAATATTTCAGAGAGGCAAAATAATTTAAAAAAAGGGTGAATATAAAGGAAATCATGAAAAAAAAAATAAGTATCAACGAGAAAATAAAATTCTTAAATTTAATGAGAATAAACTTATCACTTAGAAAACTGTATCATGTGTTTATTGTAGAAATAATTCCTAATAGTGACTATGATATTATTAATGTGATTATTGATATAAGTATAGACATGCCTTTTCTAAAAACAAATTTGATGTGGTGGATATAAAATGAACTCCTCCTAAAATAGTACTTACCTTAGAATTACCCATTTCAAATCGCCCTTATAGAACCTCCCCTAAAGATGGCGCGGAAATAAAAAAAAAATTATATGCATTGTTGAAAAAAGGAATAATTGAACCATCTCATAGTTCTTTTGCTGCCCCATAACTTTGGCCTTTAAAAAAGAGGATAATGCTCTCACCCGATTATGTGTCGATAATACAAAGCTGAATGCTATCACAAAATTGGACGTGGAACCAATTCCCAGAATAGATGCAGTTTTAAATATATTAAGACTACACAGTACCCTAAAAATTTCATTTTTACCGAAAATTTTTTTTTTCATTTTCTAGTAGCTCATATCATTGAGAAGCTTGTCACCAAATTTCAGATCTGTTAGCAAATTAGTTTTTAAGATATTTGAAGTTTTAAGAGCTATGGTTTCGGTTTCAATTTAAAGCATTTTTCCACTCTTAAATTGAATTAATTAAAAATATTTTTGAGCTTTTAGTTTGAAATGGTTATTAATTCCAATTTTCATTACTGAAATCATTTCTGCTTGCTTATGTTTTGAGTTTTTTGAGTTCTCATAATTAATTAATTAAGATTAATTTCTTGGTCAATTTTTGCTTTAAAAATAGTTTATATAACTTAAAAGATTTATCATTAATTTTTTCCTGTAGAGAAAATGCCATGGCAAAAGCTTCTCGTTCAATATTTCGAAGAGATGGAATACTACTGAAAATGATGTATCAAAAAATCAGCCCTCTACTGATACTGCAATTAGACTTCCGAATACAAGTATTCTGAATTCAAATGTTGCAGATATAACTGAATATTTCCTTGATGTACCAAACTACATTATACTAAACATATTGTAGTACTATATTTTAGTATTTTAAAGTCGTTCGACAAAAGCTAAAACTTCCTAAACAACCCCAATTTAAAACTAAAAGAAATTAAATTTTATGAGCAAACCTGACTATTTTTAGCTTAAGTTAGTATCATTATTGTTTTGTTCATAAATGCTTTGTGTTTCAAAACTTTTGTGAAAATATTAGGTTAAGATAAAGTTGTATAAACTGACGTCTTAACAAATGCTATCAGTATTGTGCAAAAATATAATTTTTGAATTAAAAATATTACTTTCAGCCATATTTAATTAAAATAATGTTTCAATGCAGGACATACATTGGAAAATAACATATTAAAAAAATAAGAGCTTTACGGGCATTATAAGTTTCTGTTTTATGACTTTACAAACTTTAAATACGTTTTTCTCAGACTTTCAATTTTGAAGGTATAAGTGCTTTCTAATCCCTAAGGCTTTTTTCCTGTTCAAGATAGAGTCGAATTTTTTTGTATATACTCCATATTTTGTATATATTCTCTATAAAGGTTAGTATGGATTTAGGGCTGAGATCTCTAGTTATTTTTCTAAAAAATGCTAAAGTTGATATTTTAAAAATTTTCGTGTTTTTTCCAGGTTTTTCAAGAAAAATAATTATTAAAAATCAACAAGGGAATAGATTTTCAAATACTTAATAAATTTTGTTTGTAATAACATAAGAAACATTAATACCTTAAAATGACTAAAAAATTTTAAAAATTAAGTATTTTATAAAAGTTTGAAAAAACTTCAAAAATTTCTAATTTTTTAAAATTGTAAGATAATGGCTGGTCAGACTGACTTTTCACTTACAGAATCAGCTTAATAATATAATCTAGATATAAAACATCAATTATTTTTACTGTAACTGTCACCAAAAAATATTTTTTTTGAAAAAGGGTACCGTGTAGCCTTAACGCATACAAAAATTTTGAGGTCGATCTTTGAGCAGGCTATTGACACATTAAATTAGATGATAACGAATCCAAAAAAACTTTCATTTACATTAAATTGTGGTCTTTTTCAATTTAATCGCTTGTCTTTTGGATATAAAAATTCCCCAGTTATTTTTCAAATAGCTATGTGACAAATTCTAAATAATTACCAAATGAAATTGGCATAAAATTGCGACTTTTTAATTCTTCAGTTTTGTGAATTGAAGATTGGTAAACAATGTTTTTCATGCGTTTCCCTACAAGAAGTTCAAATGTGTTAGATCTAGGAATCCTGGTGGCCACGTTATTGGACTTCCTCTTTCCATCAATCCCCTGAGAAACTTTTTCTCATTTTCAACTTCCAGTACGGTGGCACCCCATTTACTCTGTTCATGTGCTGCAGATTTAAATTCGATAAATCATGCTACAACTTATGCTTTTCTAGCGGTTAAGATATTTGAAATGAAAATGTTGAAAAACGGGACATTGCACCCTCCCTCTAATTTGCACATTTCTCAAAACAGAAATTTTAATTCTTTCTTTATGGAACGTAATAAACAGTCAGTAAAATTTTTGTTTATTCTTAGTAAATTTTTTGAAAGTGTAACCATTCATGCTGGACATCCGGCATCACCATTTCACATTCCAAACTGTGTTCTTTTATTTAATCCTATGGTTTTGCTTAAAACTATAAATGGATTTATATTACTTTTAATAAAATTCTGCCTGCTAATTGAAAGTATTGAGATTATTTTTGTGCGATTATTTTTAAATAACCTAGTTTTAATGTTGATCTTTTCTTTTTAGAGAGGTTGTTATGAATCTGTTAACGAGCAACTCATGGAACGTATAGTAAGTATACGGGTATAGTAGTATGGGTTTTTTTTTTTTTTTTTTAACATGCTTTTATAAGCTTCACTTTTAAATAACGGAATCTTTGAACTCAATTTTTACTCCCTTAAAATGGTCAGATTAATTTGAAATTTTGCAAACTTGTCAAGGACCGATGATAATATAATAATTTAATATTTTTTTTCAATTGCACTGATCAGGATCATCAGGATTAACGACTTCTTTTTTCCGGTTTTGGCGACTGATACTATTTCTAGATTTGGCGACTAAGACATTAAGTTAGAACCTGAAAGCGAAAACGCCAATGCATATTCCAGATTCTAAAAAAATGACGCATTTAAGATCAATTCATCAATGAATAAATGACAATTTAAAATTTTTTTAAAAACACGATTTTATTGTAGATGAAACTAAAAAATGGAAAACAAATTACAGTTTAAAAAAACTAAAAAACACGCTTTTATAGTTAATCGAACTAAAAATTAAAAATTAATTCTTAATATAAGAATAAAATGATTAACAAAAAAATTAATGTCATTGTGGTAAAAGCGTGGGATGCTCGATATGAATTGAAATTTTTTACTAGTTCTATTGCAAAATGCTGAGTTGGTGTAAAAATGTAGTACAAAGCACCCCACGCTTTTACCATAATGACATTATATGTTTTGTTATTCATTTTATTCTTATATTAAGAATTATTTTTTTACTTTTTAGTTCCATTCACTATAAAAGCTCGTGTTTTATTTTTATAACTATAATTTATTAATGATATATATTAGAATGTCCATTTTAGTTTTTTTGTGGAATGTACAGTATATTAAGAGAATATAATTGGTGAAGATTCATGATATATATATACCTATTTTCATCACTATCCACTTGTTCATATTTATAATAGTTTAATTCTCTTTCTCACAGAAACAAGCAGCAACGGGAGAGTTAGGTCCAGAGGAAAACGCAGCAATGGAGACAGCAAGAGTAATAATATTTATCATCTACTTCTTCATATTAATTTAGTGAAAATATAATACCAATATAAACAATATACTTAAGTTTTTTTCCCCTTACCATAAAATGCATAATAATTCATAAATTAACAAAATGTTTTCTAAGATATCAGTTTCTAAAATCAAGGATGTGAAAATGCCCCCCTAGGGTGATCTTCTCTTTGAATATCTGCGAGAGCTAGAGGTGCAGGTTCAACTAAAGAATTAGAAGTTTGCATGTTCTTAAAATATCTTTATTAAGAACTTGAACTTAGGCGTTTAACAGATTAGATAATATATATGAGAGAATCTACGATGAACAAACACACAATACAAGTAATACCGAAATAAAGTAACTCGGACCACTATCACTATCTAACCCACCTAATCTCAATTCCAATAATATCACATGTCCTAATATTAAATAGTCAATCCTACCTTAATCCAATCGTTGATCCGCTACTAAGGAAGTTGCGTCTTTACTCGAGTTCAATGGTATGCACACCTTGACCTAATGGCTCTATCTTCGGGATAACCTCCGTTGGCCGTCCTTTCACAATTGTACCCATCTCTCACATAACATTCCCCAAATTGCCACCCCACTTACTGAAACTTCTGATATTTAAAAGCTATCTAATTTGCATCCTTACTTCACGTTTCACTTCTTGGGTTTTGGTTGGAAAAGAGTTGCCATTAATTCTGGCCCCAAAAGAACCCAAAGGACATGTTAATGAAAAGATGAGTAAAAAAAAATATATATATTTTCTAGGCTAATGTAAAAACCTCTCATTGTTTTCTCTCGAAAATATACATGAATCCTAAAGTTTTAAACCAGCAGTTCTTAAGCATTCGATCACAGCGACCCCCTTTAAGTAACAACGTGGCATCGTGGACCCCTAAGATTTTGACCACCCCCCTCTGACTCCCAACAGATGGCAGAGTGATTTTAAAATTTCTTGATAATCTAAGACAGCGATACTTAACCATCAACCCGCGGGCCGCTTATGGCCCACCGAGCCATTTAAGTGGCCCGGCCTGAGAAATGTACTTAATTAAAAACATTGTATTAAAAATTTGGGTGGAAAATTCTTGGACAAGAATTCAAATATATCAATTTTACTTTTTGCTGTCGGCATCGTACCAGTACGAATTCATATTCTTTTTCTGTTTGGAATGGTTACGGTTAGTGATAACAGACAGCAGTACAGTAGCGACAATTTAATGGGTGGAATTCATTTTTAACTTTTTTCATGTCTTTCAAGCGAAAAATATTCGAAGAAAATATATCATTTCAAGACGATTTAGGTTGACTATTTTTTAATGAAAAACAAACAAGGGAGGGAGGGATCAATAATTTCTTAATTTGTCACAAAAGTGTTGTATTTAAAAAATATTAACAAACAAGAATCATTCAATGACACTTTTCCTCCATCTCCTTCAAGAGGTGATAAATTGGATTTCTTGAATAATCTTTGCAACAGCAACAAAGTGTTTTGTCTGTGGTTATATCACAGCGGGATAACAAAGACATCCTATGAAGTTAGTTATATTATTGGTAATCATATAAAACCGTTTACTGATGCAGAAATTGTGAAGGGGTGTTTCTTAAATGCTTCTAATTTAGTGTTAGTGACAAAAATAAAAAATATAAAAAAATAATAATTATAAAAAAAGCAA
>BMAV01023524.1:0-12710 GCA_019973955.1 Trichonephila inaurata madagascariensis
GTACAAAGACTCAACTGTGATTTTAAAAAAACACATTATTTTCAGAGTTACAACCTTTTGAAATAAATTTTGGCGTTTTTTCTTAAATTTCTCCCCTTTTGTCGTAAAAATGGATAAACCCATTCTAAGTTATATATTTAAAAAAATTTTTGTTGAGCCTCTGTACAAGGTTGAGCTATATACGGAAAATATTATTATAAAAGAAGCATTTTTCACAAAAGGAGAATATTTTGAAAGGGGTTTATTCTATGTTCATTTTTGTCAAAATATTTATTTTAAAATAATTTTTATTTTAATACTATTCTAAAACAATTTTATATCATTTTCTAATCTAAGTGACACTAAATATCATAAATATTACCCATTTACACGCTTTTGCAAAATCACGTTTCCGAACGTAGTCGGATACCTTAAAATACAGCCGAAAAAGTTTCGCTTCTACTAACAAACAACTAATCTAAATACGAAAAAGTTAAATAAAAGTTGGGATAATAAAAATTCGATTTTTACTGTTTAGCCATTCTTTCAATAAAAAAAAAAAAGAAATATGTTTACAGATAATATAGATTTTTTAAAAGTATAAATCTAGAAATTGTGAATATTTCCTTTGAAATTCTCTGCATCACTTGTATTTTAACATTTAAAACGATCAAGCGTCAAACACGATTAAGATTACAGAGTCCCCTCCGTCATACTAATATATAAAAATTTTTAAACTGATAACATAAGATATGAATTACATATATTTTTGTAGATATTATTCATTTACAGAATAAACAATTTTCTGTAGTTGTTTTAGATAGGGCGGGCTGGATAGAAAAAAAAAAAGACTTTTATTGCTGGAAAATTTCAAGTTTGGAACACGATCCAGTAAAAACTGGATTTAGAATTTCGTAGGCTGTTTTTTAAGTATGCATGATAATAAAATTCGTCGAAAAACTTTCTGTAAAAATTTCAAGAGAGAGAGAGAGTTCCTATTTAAAAACTTCGAAGATCCTCTATTTTAAATACCCTCCCAGTCTGATTGCTGATCGTAAAAACTCGCTAGTAGTTTATTAAACACAAACAAGTAATATATATATTTATAAATTAAGTCAATTCCTACTAAGGTCAACAAAGAAAAATTTAATTTTAGTTAATTTTTATTACAATTAATATAAATATGTATATACATTTGACAGAATCACAATATTAAGTGACAAAAAAGAAAGCGATTTTCCTTGTAATTTTACATTTTCCTTTCTATATGTATAGGGTGTTGGGTTATTTTTTTATGTGTTATTATTTATTCATTAATTAAATTTAATTATTCTAATAAATTAGTATATAAAAAGAAATCACATTCTCAGAAACTAAGCCATCCCAGGTGGGATTCGAACCTACGACCTTCGGATTTAAAGTCCATCGCGCTGTAGGGACACAACGAACGATTTTTTTTTCTATATATGCTGTTGGTCTATTATTTTTGTTTGTTACTATTTATTCAGTAATTAAATTTATTAATAAATTAACATTTGAAAAAAACTGAATTAACATCAAGTGTCATCTACTATAAGTTTAAAAAAATGTGTTTGGACTTCAGTAGATGTGAATAAAATTATTTTATTAACGATTTAAAACTTGAACAAGATATATATTATACAAGACATATATTAGAGCAATATTTTATTTTCATCCTCTAAATATTAATATTGTTTACTCTTTGCTTTTTATAACATTCATTTTACAAGAACAAAATCATTTTTATTATTGATGTTTGAAATTTTATTTATCTCTTTAAATTGATTTGCAATTGAGACTTGACCCATATTCATGATTTGTAAATGTGACGTTTACCAGATCCATAATTATTAAATGAGACTAACCATCCTTAAAAAAATTGCTCTAAAAGAGTCATTTCCTTAAGATAAAACTGTACACGTTTCGAAAGAAGTAGTAAGACACTCATCTATAATAACCCCATTTATACCACATACAACTATTATAATAACCATACCAAACGGATCTTGAAAGTAATAGAGATCACGTTGATAAATAATACAAAGAATATCATTTACGTTTCACAAGCTCACTTTTTAACTGATCGGTATTAACTAACATTATACTTTTCAAAAAAATCCATAACACAACATAAAATATGAGTTCTTTTAGTTAAATAAAAGCCATGTCTGTAATAAAATATTAAAAAATCCATTTATGTACACATCATAAGATTATTAACTTTCCTATAAATGGCACCCACTATTTGTCTTGCACTTTAAAGATAATGTTTATAGAAGTATAGGGAAAAATCATAATATCCGAGTTGCTTGACTGCTAAAAGAACATCGCGAAAATAGCGTTCTATTTACAAAAGACATCTTGTATTACCTTTCACACTCCATTAGTACATACCGCAAGGGGACCAATATTTACCGTAGGAAGTGTTGGTAAATGTTTAGCCAAGAATCAGTTCGTAATGGCTGCAAATAAGAGAAAATTATTTCTTATGGGTGATAGGCTTGGAATAAAACGATAGCGGTATTCTTGGCGTTTCTGCATTATTTATGTTATTATTCGTTATTTCTTACAAAGAATTCCTGACCAATTTGCTTTATTTGTTTCAGATATAAATTATTTCATGAGTTCTTCCAACCAATCAATTGATCAAAAGGCATATTCAAGTGTAGATTTTTAGACCTCTTTCAGATATCTGTACGGTACCTTAATTTTCAATTGATTGTTTGAAAGCTTTTATTAGCATCACGTTTTGAAGCATCACGGGGTTGTTGGTGGAATGCCCAAGGGAACCGATATCACCCGAAAGAGGTTTAGATAGGGATGGTGACTCTTTCCAAAAAAGATCGATTTTTAAATCGATTCGAATCGTAACCTGATGAATCTATTCATAAAAAAATCGAGGTCTAAAAGATCGATTTCTAAAAAATCGATTTTTTTTTTCAAGTCTGCATTTACAATGTAAATATAAATCCATTTTATAAAAAACAAGAAAGATTCTATAAAAAACGATCTCTTATCAGTCGATTTTTTAGTTCAGGGAATTCGACAATTACAATTATTTTTATTACCATATCAAAGTATCAGGTATAAAAGAAGACGTTTATTTTCTAAATGAATTTGTTACATTAAAAAGCTTGGAAAGTAGATTATATAGCTTATAGTTCCCAATGCTTAATTTCTAAACCTTTTAAAAATAACAGTCTCTCAAGTCTACTAGGATCCAAGTGGTTCCGCGCTCATCACTTGCGATGTTGCGGGCAATCGAAAAAAGGCGCTCACAAGGAACAGATGATACCACAATACTCATATAGATCATGGGTTTTGAGTGAACGTAATGATAAATAGAATTTTTTCAGGTGCACAACTGCCAACGATAGTGTTTAAATGCTTCGTTTTTTATGGTTTTTACCAAAACGGAAAAAAAATCGAATGTCGATTTTTAAGGATGAAATATCGATTCACTGAATCGATTAAGTGTTACATATTGGTTTAGAAAATCGATTTTTCAATTAATCGATCTGAGATTGCCATCCCCAGGAAAAAGCTACAAAACGATCTCCCGGGAAACTACCACATCCGCGCACAATGTACTACATCCGCGCACAATCTTTATTCCAGCAAAATCATAGTAATATACTTATATGCAGTACAAGCATTAAATTTATATATTATGTAAAAAAAAATTGAAGGTAAATGAAATGAAGCTACATATGTTGTTGTTGTAATCTTAATGCTACCTGATCATGCAAAAGGCTAGATCGAGGCCCAGCATGATATCTACTCATGGTAAAGTGGGCTATGACGCCTAAGCCGTTATTGCATCTTGAGCACTCATACAGGTGACAGTATGATGTGGCCCCATTCCCATCCTGCACTTAGAGGAGAGAACACTCTGGGGTGGCCAGAGGCCTCCCCACTTCCACTCAATCCACACGACAGGACTCCCAGGCTCTGACGTGACTACTTAGAGACTCTAATGCTGCGCAGGCATTATACATTTACAAACATCACATGGACTGATTCGAACCCAGTCCCCATGGCATATAGCAGAAGCTGTTGCCGCACCACTATACCGATAAGGATGAAATATATATGTTGGCTGCCATATATACAATACATATAAAGCTTGAAAATAATAATAAAGAATATATAAAGGGTAAGAAAGAAAAATAATATACACTACCTTTTAACATTTCCTGCAAATACATCAAAAAGTAATATATTATAAAATTACAAAATGCACAGTACAAAAAAAGAAGGGGAAAAAAGAGGCATAGAAAAATAATGGGAAAAGCAAAGGAGGGAAAACCTACCTGTGACTCACACACACATGTAAGAGCACTGATCCAATCCTAAATTCAAGGAATTGACCCGGGATTGAAGTGAGGCAATTTTAGGCATACATGATTTTAGTGTAGAGTGAATGGAATATTTCGAATGATAGATTGGAATAAGGATTTTTAGCATTTCCTTTTGAGATGTGGAGAGACTAAAATGGAAATCCTTAGCCAGAGACATGCGAATATATAATAGCCAAAGGTCCCTAGCCAGATCCATAAAGACAATTGGGAGTAGCTTTTAATCGAAGAGATGCACAGAAACAAGGGCCAGTGTGTGGTTTAAGAATTACGTGGAATCAAATCCAGAATGTGTAGATTCCCTATCTAAATCCGGGTTTGGGAAAGAAGGATTTGACCTGTAAGCTTTCAGTATTAGAGCTCTGGACCTCACCAACCTCCCAGTCCTGAATTAATTTATTTTGGGCTGAATTTGTGGGATGACATAAGAGCCAGGAGCGGGAGAGAGCACTCTACCTCTATACCCATTAGTAGTGAAAGGACTTTAGCAAAATGATCTGCAATACCATTAAAAAAATTATTATAATAGCCCTTAACCCAGAAAATATTTTAAAAGTTGCGCGGAGCATAGAGAGTTTATTCTTTATTAAATTAAGATAGGCAGAGATTTATTGTTAGGGTTGGTGGTGAACCTCGTAATTTTGAACCACGATCGAATGACGAGCTGGCTCTCCACTTTTCTCTCTTATACCGCACGCCAACAAAAGGACTTAGAGTTTCGACATATTTAACATCCTTAACCTCTTTTTACATTACTTTAGTGCAAGGATGTGCATTATTTTCGGGTGACAGGTTTACAAGAGACGCGCAAAATAAAAGAAACATATTTATGGAACACCGACGCCAGCTAGACTGGAAAATGGACTTCTCACACAATCGATGCTACTATGTTACTTAAGATAATGATTCGATAAATCTGATGACAAATGCATTGGAAGCGCACGACAACGCTGAGCACGTACACTACCACTTTAAGGGGAAAAGCGACTACTGTAATGCCAGCCAAACAAATGAATTTTTCACCACACACCGACTGAAGGGGAAAATGAATGTTAATGATCAATTCTTCCCACGATAGCACGGATCAATAGTGAGACATCCTTACAACCCACGTTTCGCTGTGCATTGGGTTCCTCTTGCTGATGCTCATGAGGGCGCTGAAGCCTGATAGCCAGCACAAATTAAATACAAACGTCGATTTCAGACCCATTGATTCATGTGCTTTCTGCTCGAAATTTACGTATGTTTGGGCTGAATACCCCAGTGGTCTAGTAGCCTCTCAAGCATTTGTCTGCTGATGATTTCTGTGTTTTTGTACTCGAAAATAGTAAATGTTTTAGTGCTGTGCATTTATTACATTTAGTGTCATATTTTAAAAGAGGGGTACAATATCGAAAACAAGTGTCAAGAAAAAGAAAGTATGCAATTTTACAGAATAGATGACACTAACGCCCCTGCGGACTGCAAAACTCAAACACTTTAAAAAATCCGTATACTGAAAAAGTCCGTCCACCTTTGCTATAGTGTAATCAGGACTTGAACACACGACTTTACTGCAACAACGCTGACTGCAATGGTAAGTATGTACAATATTGAGTACTTATTTACATCAGATTCAGTTCTGGTTTTGTGGGCTATGGAGCAACAAAGGCTATTATCCCCTAAAAGACTAAAGAATTTATAAATTAACAGATATTTACATCAGATTAACCTTTTTGCGGTGGTAGCTTTGTGGTTATTGTCACGAATTGGTGACCACAGTATGTCATGAGTGCGAGTTCTAGTGCCACTGAAGACCCTCCTTGTCGAGGGGCTGTTGTAGGTTAAATCTGCTGTATTCCCCAGTCCTTATCACACGTACACGCTCTGGAGCAATTCTCGCATAATCTTATGCAATTCTCTTACTCATTGCTATAGCAATATCTTTCGAACAACCTCCCCAGTGAGCCCAAGCAAAAGGTTCCAAATAGTGCTGCTTGAAATTCCAGCCATGGGGGCTCCTTCGGCACCTTCGTCATAAAATACACAAGATGGCGGCTCTGTTTCTTTGCCAATATACTCAGATATGCCGAATAATATTTTGCATACGACGCTGAATGCATGGTACATTTTAAACAGGATGGTGGTCTCAGCCTGCGTACGTCATCAACAAAGCATTGTGAAATAAAAAAGAAATAGTATTGGATGCCTGTTTTCCGGAAGCAGAAAAATCGGCGAGTAATTTTTCAGTGTGGAGATAGAGCGCGGCTGAGCGGAACATGTTTTTTTTGTTTAAACCCCCTTTCCCCCTCAGCTGGGGAAAGTTGTCCAAGCGAGTTTAAAATATGTTTGTAAAGGTCAAGTTTTCCCTTTACGGGGTGGTGATGGAAAGAAGGGAGGCACCAGCTCAGGTGTAATTCCTCTTTTGAAAAAGGTTCAAAATTGGAGATCAGAACGTGCATTGTTTTTTTAATGTATACTCTCATTCATTCAAGTATACAATTAAAGATAGATATAAGTATTAACTCGCTTTATAAATTTTGTCCTGTCAACTTTTTGTTTTCGAAAAAAGGGGGGGAGAGCGGAAATTAAAACTTTAACTTATAAAAATAACCAAAGGGTTTGGGAAAAGGGGGGGAAGGGGGGGGAATGCAAGAGGAAAATATCGAAAAAAAAAGTGTAATGAGAAATTTTGACCTTTTGTACTAAGAACAATTTTATTTCATTAAAGAAATTTTTAATTAAATACATTTTTTTTAATTCCTATAATGACTTTAGATTTATTATTTTATCAGAAAATACATTTCCTTCCTTTTTTTTTATTTTTTATTTTTTTTTGTTCAAACGAAATAACATTCAGAAAATTTTTAAGCTGGATTTTTTCAAATTATTCCCATTAATATTAACTTCGCCGTTTGAAGCATCACGAGATCGTTTGCAATTCGCCAAATATAAAAACTCCCATTAAGATCACAATCTTCAAGTCTAGAGATATCCAAGGCCAAAGTAGCCTAGGGGTTAATGTAACGGACTCGTGGCCGGCGTGAATGAGTTCGAGTCTAGTGTCGCTGAAGACCAGCCATGTAGGGAAGCGATACTCGATAAATCTCTCGAAGCTTAAATATCCTCCCGTTGTTGAGGGTGCCAATTAAAGTGTCCTCCTCATCGCTTGACCATGGTTCAAAATTACGAGGTCCGTCGCCAAAAGCCCTCGAGTAGCTGAATAGTGCGACGTTAATATTCACTCACTCACTTACTGGTGATATCTAAATTCGACCGCGGGTTTGATTCTAGTGATGAATAATTGAGACTGATGTTCACACACATAAAGTACAATTTGAGTACCATTTTCTCAGGGCGTACTAGTAGCCGCGGTAGCCTAGTAGTCACGGACTCGTGGCTGGCAGGCTATGAGTTCGAGCCTAGTACCGCTGAAGACCCGCCGTGCAGAGGCGGCCGATGCACCTAAAGTATGACGAGGCTCAAACGTCCTTTCGTTGGTATGGCGTGTAAGTTAGGAGAGGGGGTTACCAACTCATGTGTCGTCCTCGTCTCTTGACCATGATTGAAAATTACGAAGTTTGTCACGAATAGCCATTGTGCAGCTTTATAGTGCGACGTAAAATATATAACTCTCTCTCACAGTATACTATGAAAATTAGGAAATTTGGAGTCCTAGAGCGAGTGACGTCCTCGTCATTTGAACGTGGTTCAGAATTTAACGCCTGTAGGTAATAATGCGTTGTAAAGATATTATACGACGGGATTTAACATTAACAACAGCTGCAGTGCATCTTAAGAGCGAGTAAAGATCTTTATTTGATTGAATCTTTAAGATTAGGTTTGAGAAATGTGTTGAATGTTCAATTTTCTTAAAAAAAGAAGAAAAAAATGGTGTCTGCAATGTTCGATTATTGTGACTATTTGTCACTTAATAATTGCTCAGAATGAAAAGGTATGTTAACAGTAACTGATGTGAGGCCCTTTTTCAGTTCCTACTATTAGCTCACACTCTATATATTTATTTATTTACTTACCTTGGTAGAATTTTCAATCGTTAATAAAATACATTTTAAAGCGCTCCATTGAGCTGAAATTTTATATACATGATTCTTTTGAATGACAATACAGGAATTTAATTATAATTAATAAAAATTAATTGATTTAAACTAATTATTTAAAGAATTACAAAGACACAGCCACATTGACATCATTTTTGGCGACTTAGCGACCCTTTTGGCGACTTGTGTCAAAACGTGAAAAGGTTTTTTTTCTCACTTTTTAAAGCATTCATTTGAACAGAAATTTTATATACACGATAGTTTTGGATGACAATACGATACTTCAATGATAATTAAAAAAATTAATGACCACTTAATATTGTGATTCTATCATATGTATATACATATTGATATCAATTGTAACTATTTCATAAAAAGTAGCTAAAATAAAATTTTTCTTTGTTGATCAAGTTGGAATTGACTAAAAAAAAATTTTTTTTTATATTACTTGTTTTATATTAATGGTAATTTTCTTTTAATATCTAAGTAAAAGATTTGTTGGTATTGCCTGGGGTGAAGAGGTTGTTCTATGAAAAAACCACACCACACAATTTAAGTTCAATATAATTTTAAAATAAACCTTGGTTTTCATTTTTTTGTGTTTTGGGGAAAAAGGCTTTTTTCCCGGGTTCTTATATCCCTATTTTTTTAAATTTAATTTTTTTTAAAAAAAAAATCTGATTGAATTACCATTGGTGTTTGTGATTCGTAGAAGAATTTTTTTTTCTATTTTAATAGGCTTATTAAATCCATTAAATATAAACCTTCTTTTGAACAAACCGCATATTTTTTTTATAACTGAATCCACACAATAGTCTTAAAAAATGTTATCTCATTTTTGCGAGAAGAGGTGATTTTCTTCAGCTAACCGGATATCATATTATAAAGAATATCGTATCAGTTTTTTCTGTACTTTTGGTATTAATGAACGTACTTTTCCCCCGAAAAAATCATTAGAAGTTTTATGTTCTTTTTTGATTTGGGGATAAAATTCTGGGTGAATACAAGAATAACAAGGGGAACTTCAGATGTGAATGTATAACAGAATATGTATAACAATTTTTTTTCTGCGTGAGTTTCTTTGTTGTGGCGTTTTAGATAAAAATCTTTACTTCATCACATTTATTTGCTTATACAAGAAATAGCTTTCTGAATTTAATGGGAAAAAATGATCGAATGCTGATATTTTTGAAATCCCTATATGCGAATTTTAATTTCACATTTTTAATACGTTTTTCTTAGAAATTATAGTGTTATTTGTGAGACGAAATAGATTTTATGCTGAAAATGGATTTTCAGTTGATTCAATGTGAATGCTTTGGGTTTTGATATTTTACATTTTTCATTCATGAAAATTGCATTTTAGTTTTTAAAAATCATGATTGAATATCATTGTTTAAAATGCATGTGTCTTATTTTTTTAAAAAAACATTTCACAGAAGATGTCATTGTAGAAAATGTGAATGTTTATCTGCTCTTTTAAATGAGTTTTTTTTTGGGGGAAAGGGGGGGAACAGACAGTATGGTGTATTATTTTACAGAATTTTATTATAAATATTTTTCCCAATCTAATACGTTTATATATATATATATATATATTATATATATATATATATATATATATATATATATATATTCTAACCAGTAGCACACACAAAAATTTTTCAAGGGTGTTGTCCAGGGTCGAAAGTCCACCATTTGGGTATCAGGCTCCAATATGCCTTCCAACATATTCTTTTGATTTTGTCGATATTTGGGAACAAAAACAATACAAAATTAATTATTGAATAAATAATTAGCATTAATTAATACAATTAATTAGCAATAACAAATACATAATTAAATTTTACGTAATATGTACATAGGGTTATAACCAATCGAAAAAAAAATCAAGTGCTATGGGGGTTGTCCGGACCCCTAGGACACACCCCTTGTGTGCACCACTGTATCTAATCTATAACAAGAGACATTTTGTTTAGTTTATTTTCATAAAGTCTTATTTGGTATTTTTCAAGTGTTTAAATTTTCTCTTTTACAATGCTCCAGTAAGCGACATCATAAAGTAAACAAAGGGTACTTTTCGGTTAGCCTGGCGCAAATGTCGCCAATTGAGAACCAAACACGAGCCAAGTCGCCAAGCGAAACGAATGACAAAACAGTCAACGAAATAAAAGTCGAAAACGCTTAAGCATAAACAAATATCGATCAATAGTAAGCAAAACAAGTTAAACTAAACAAATATTAATGAATTGTAAGCAAAATAGTTTCAATCAAACTCAATCTGAACGATTCGAATCACGATATTGGAATGCTTTTTTCGTGGGATGTTGCATTCTTTCCAATAACTTTTTTTGAAAAAAAAGAGACTACATCTTCAGTTCTGGCTAAATCCCAAATTTTCATCATTTTTTAAAACAAAAATTAAGATGAAAAAAAGAAAGGAAAACGTGCTTTGTTTTGAATAAATTCAGAGAGTAGAGCACATGGTCCCAAACGAACATTCCCCTTATGGCTGTAAAACATTTGGAGGAATTCTACATTATTTGGCGAATTTTCACTTGCGCCCGGCTAACGGAAAAGTACCAAACAATCCTTTTAAAATGGATACTAAAACGAAATGATGGTAACATTTTAAGATTTTTGGTACAAAATTAGTTCCCAAATTACTAAAATTGCGGTAAGATATTACTATATGTAAGATGACCATTGTGCGAAACTATATTTAATAAGAAAATTGGTGCTCAGAATTAAATTATTATTTAAATTACCGTAAAATCCAGCGCATAATGCGCACTTTTGACACAAAAAATAAGATCGAAATTTACGGGAGCGCATTATACGCCGGGTATAAAAATAAGAGTTTTAAATATGAAAAGAAGGTGAGCATAAAAGAAAAATTGTACTTTTATATTTATCGAAATATTGTTTATTTAAAAGAAATGAGAGAGAGAGACACACATTCTTTATGAACTTACAGGGTTATAGTTCTAGAAATATACTAATTTTTTCTAAAGCTTGAAATAATACCTCGAGAGAATAAATCACTTCAAAATATATAAAAGCATTGTGTGCGCACATACATTTCAGGTTTCCTCGTAAAAATGGGGGTGCGCGTTATACGGCAAATATACCTAAACATTAAAAATTGCAGCTTGAAAGTATAGGTGCACGTTATGCGCCGGATTTTACGGTATATCTAATTTATGTACTCTATGTGTGTGTGTGTGGGAATGGATATATTACAATTGAGTTGTGAGACTGTATCTAGAAATATTTTATTTCTTTCTTGCGGCAATAAGGACGACACTTTTGAAGAAAAAAAAATCCTTTTATATTTCTACAAAATGTTCTATTATCAGGTACTTTTGGAAGCTATTCTTTGATATATTTACTTATTTTTGATCAATAAAGAAAGAATTACTCTTTCTTTTGTATGTTTTAGATAACATTACCTAGAATAGAATGTTTCATTAGATGAATTAATTTACTGTAAATTATCGTGAGAATATCATGGACACATGAATAATTTCACGCATTTTCTACTTTATATAATTCCTTATGTATGAGGTGTTTCATCAAATTAAAACAGATTCCTTTTTAAGATTATTGAGCATCATTAAATCGAATTCAACTGTACGCGTTTTTACTTATCTATATATATAATTCCTTACAGATATCTATATTTCTTCAAATTAATTATTATTATTTTTTTAATTCATTGAACATCATTGACTTGAATTCCCTTGCATGTTTTTCTACTTCTGATTCCTCACGTATTTTTAGAGATTTTTTAAATTTTCTTAAATGAAGACATTCGAAACTGAACTATATTTATCAGTGATAATATGAATCACCAATCATTTTTTTTCCACTCCGTCACTATGTAAAAAGTCATAAACAGTAAAATCCACACGAAGAAAACTCATAATCTGCCTTCTAGTGTTTGAAAAAGAAATATGATTTTGCCAATGTTATCAACAAAGTGGTTTAATTGTTTTTAATCCAAATTTTTTTCATGATTTTTTTCTGAATTTTTACTTTTGATATCTGATTTCTGCACCCTCCCCCCCGAATAATAACTGAATTAATTGGAACACAATAGTTTTTACTGTTTGAATAACCTTTTAGGAATCAAAACAGAAGATTAGTTATAAAGCAAGGTAAAAGGAAGATTTAATTTTTATATCAGCCATGTAGCCCAAATGTTTGATTAAATTGAGCTTTATTGTGAATAAAGAAGCCTTTTCATTAAAGAAATGCGAGAATAAAAATAATAACAAACAATTTTTTGGGGTTTTTAAAAAGAAAAAAA
>BMAV01023525.1:0-34452 GCA_019973955.1 Trichonephila inaurata madagascariensis
TACTAAAACACAATGTTTTTATGTTCTCATTTGGAAAACTCAATTTCCCCTAATTTCGTTTTTTTTTTTTGTTTTTTTAAAGAAAAAAAGGGGAAACAATTTTAAGATTTTAAAAAGATTTTGATTTGATCTTTTTTAGTGAATCTAGGTAAAAGAATTTATATTTTTTTAAAAACACTTTTTAAACCCTTTTTAAAAATTCTGATTTCAATTTCGAAAAATAATTTTTAAAAAATATCAGAACTTACTAAGAAAACATTTATTGATTTTTAATAAAGATATATATTAAAAATCTTTGGGAAAAAAATTTAAACTCAAAGGAAACAGAAGAATTTTTGAAATTTTTGTTTTAAAAAAAAAACTTTTTTTCCCTTTTTTCTTCATATCTTGGCCCTTTGCTTTTAAGAGCAATCACATCCCACAAAAAAAATACATTCCCCCCAAATGTGTGACTATATGTCGTAAACGGTAACTGTAAATGAAGCAGTAAAAAAGGTAAAAAGCAAAAAAAAAAAAATCCATTGATTCTATGACATTGAAGAATGTCAAACACAAACCCTCCGAAATTCATTGGGGGAAAATTTTCCTCCCCGCATTAAAAGCCCGTAAGGTTTTGACACATTTCAAGCGGCTTTAAATTTTTGTTTGTACATGTATCGATACCCGATTTTTTTTTCTGGGTTTTTCAAAAATAATACAATTGATTTTTTACCTCAGATAAACTTATTCAACACAAACAAGTAATACAAAAAAAAAAAAAATTAAAATCAATTCCTACTTGATCAACAAAGAAAAATTTTAAGCTACTTTTTTTTAAATAGTTACCATTAATATAAATATTATATACGGACGAACCCAAACATTAAGTGGTCTTTTTTTACATTATCATTAAAGTATCGTATAGTCACCCAAAAACAATCGTGTCTAAAATTTCAGTTCAACTAATGCTATAAAACGTGAAAAAACCTTTTCAAGTTTTGACTCAAGTCACCCAAAAAAAAGGGTTGCTAATCCCAAAAAATTTTCCCCTGGCTTTAATTTTTAATTCCTTAAATAATTGTTTTTTAAATTTAAATTTTTTTTCTAATTTTAATTAAATTTTTTATTGTCATCCAAAATAATCATGTATATTAAAATTTCAGCTCAGTTAGCGCTTTAAAAATTTTTTTATTAAAAGAAAAAACCCCCAAGATAAATAAACAAACAAAAAATAAAAAGAATTGAACAAAAAAGAGGGGCTGAAAAAATAAAAAGGGTTTGAACATTTATAATTTGTATTATCCCCCATTTTTATTCATTTACTGTTCAGTTAAGATGATTGACTAAGTTCGGAACCGGGATATTAAAAAAAGCATATAAATGAATAATTTTTCGATATTTAAAGTCAGTTCAATTAGAATAAATATATAAAATCGAATTAATAATATTGTTACAAAAAATGCTGTTTAAATGCAATTTTTAGTAAAAAAGGAAAAAAAGAATGACTTTTTTCCCAAAAGTTTTCGCAAAAAATGCTTATAAAAACAAAAATATTTTCCCTAAATAAAAAACTAGGGCCTACGGGTCAGTACTAGGATTTTTAAAAAAATTAAAAATTTTTTTTAAAACTTACGATAAAAATGAAATAAGAACCGGTGTTTTTTTTTTGTTAAAATTTCTCTATTCTGATATAATAAAATATTAATAAATGTGCTTATAAATTGTATATTTGAAAAATCCTACTTCAGGTATTGTACTGAAGTCTTAGTTATACATAGGCAAAATGTTATTACCGTGGAAGCATTCTTTCTGAAAGGAGAACGTTTTGAAAATATGCCTTTTACTACATTTTTGGCAAACGATTGCATTAATATAATTTTTCGTCCAAATAATATTCTTAAAACCATTCTATATGTTTATTCTAATTAAAGTGAACTAAATATCAAAGTAATTATTTCAAAAATCATAGCTCCGAACGTAGTCACATAAAAAAAGAAGAATTTTTCAAACACACACTTCCGAAATTTTTTGATATCCGAATGGATAATTTGTAAAAAGTGAATGTTAAAGTTGTTTTATTAATTACATGGTTGGTAAGCAGATAAGAAGGCAAAGTTTAAAAAAAAATTTAAAGAGTAAGAAAGAATTTTTTTTTTTTTTTTGAAAAAATAATTGAAAAAAATTATTTGTTGCGGTTAATGAATTTATAGAAATGTAACATTCCATTCACAGATTTAAATCAAAGATATTGGGGATTGTATGTCAAGTTTTGTAATTCACAAAAATAGATATATGTATAATCAAAGTAAAAATGTAATAAATATATTTTAAAAAAATTAAAATGCTTTATTTTATTTCAAATTGAAATTTAGAACACTTGTTTACCTTAAAAACGTTCGAAAGGGGTGCGGTACATGGTTTATTATATATATATATATATATATATCCTACAGAAAACACACACACAACTTTTCAAGTATTCCTTTATTGATCGTTTAAAAGTAGTTTCTAAATGTATTGTGATATTACAGCTACGCTCGTAAATCTTACTTTTTAAACTACGTTTTTTTTCTACTTTTTAAATTTTAACAAAATTTCTTTTTTTTCAGGATGGAAAAAAAAAATGCTCGGTTTTCGACGAACTCACGAATAACAATGTTTGAAATACATAAAATCAACGAATTTATCTTGAAATACACCTTTAAAACTTACAACATAAATATTGTACATTCTGACGCTCAACACAAAAGTGGAAGGCCTATTGGCGTAAAATTTTTCCTCTTGTTATACTAATTTCTTAACAATTTATTAATAATTTGTATCAACAATAAAAGATCATTAGTTCTTAATAATTCACTAATTTTTAGGCTATGGCCTTTTTTCCCCCTAGCTCGGATGTCCTTCTGTCCCCTTGACAGTTCTTCAAAATTGGAAATACGTTTTCCTCAGTAGCTTCAAGTGCGTCATTAATCCTTCAACTGCATGTGATTTATTTCTTTAATTGTAGAAAATCGTGGACTATTTTCATTTCTATTTATGTATGCGATAGTGGCGTAA
The DNA here is from genome assembly GCA_019973955.1 of Trichonephila inaurata madagascariensis. Taxonomy (NCBI): domain Eukaryota; kingdom Metazoa; phylum Arthropoda; class Arachnida; order Araneae; family Nephilidae; genus Trichonephila; species Trichonephila inaurata. Next base: position 3,037 of record BMAV01023525.1, read on the forward strand.
CGTGAACACTCGCCATCCCCGTAATGCGGTGGGACTCAGGGTTCTAGGGGGTCCAAAGAGCCTATGTTATGTTTTTGCAATCATTTGTAAGATCTGACTTGGGGGCACAAAACGTGACTTTGCAGGGGTCCCTAATATTCTCCGTTACGCCACTGCATGTTTCAGGAAGTTGTGTAATAGAAGTTAAACACTATATCAACTTTCCCCGCGGTTCGATGGTTAATTTAAAATCTATGCAAACCAAAATCGAGTGGTTGAGTACTTTAGTTTTGTTCGCACAGTATTTTTTACTATTTGTGTGTTCATAGATTGTGTGTGTGACCCTTGCTTTATTTAAATATACGAAATATTTTGAACTTGGATTAAGACATTTTTGTACAAAGATGGTATTTTCTCAGGTTGTTATCGTTGCACAATTGAGGATGGAACATCTTGTTATTTAAAATTCACATTTATTGGTGATTACCAACATATAAAGAAACTGCACAAAAAGCGCAACATAAACACGCGCGGTTTAAAGGACAATTAAAAAAAAAACAACATTCTTTGTTCGCTCTCGACATTTCAGCCTTTTATAGTTTTTGTCAACCGGAAGATTTTACAATCAGGGGATTTCCGGTAAAGACTTTTCTGATTGGTCTGAGTACACGGGTGATCCAAGATTGCATCATCCTGTTTTGAAAATGATAACTTGTCAATTTTGAGGGTTATAAAGTTGTTATTATTTCCCGTTAGGCGGGTAAACTAAAAAGTAATTATCGCGTGAATTCTAGGAGGGCTCAAAAACATTATGAATTAAAATCTCTGAAGAGGAAATTTAAGTGTGTGAATTATTACACACCCACCTACGCACGCGCGGGCGCAAACTAAAATCCAAACCTGTTGTCTTCAAACTTTCTCGACACGGAACCCTTAGTAAGGTGTTTTTAAGTAAGTTGTTTTGGGAGAACACACACACTATTTCTATTTATTGCTTTGCTTTATTAGATTTATTTCATTTTCTAGGCATAGTTCTCATATTTTTCATACTTTGCTTCAGAGACAGTTTGATTTTTTTTTTTTTTGGGGGGTTGGTATTGTAAGAAAAAGACATTCAGTCAACTCCGTCATCTACATTTTATTAGAAATATATATTCATAGACGTTTTTCTCTTGGCAGATTTGTAGTCATCTGAAATTTTCTCTGAACAAATATTTGGCCGGGAAAAAAATTCAGGTAAGAAGATTTCTTAAGCTTGCAATCGATTGATTTACATAAGGATTACGTCTAAAAACTAACTTGCTCTATAAATTTCGTAAAATAAGAAAAAGAGAGTTTAAGAGAAGTGTGACCTCGGCTCAAATTTAGGATAGTTACTGCTGCAGCAAAGTTTGAATCTTCTGCTTAGTGTTTGTTCTATATGTAGGGCTCAGCAACCTGTCTTAAAATGTATAATTTCCATGTTTTTCTTTTTTTTTCCCTTTCTTTTTTTTTTCCAAATTTATCTTAAACCTATCATTCAAATTCTTACACGTTTGTTAGGGAAAAAGGTTTCCGTTAATTTTTTCTAGTACACACTTCTGTTCATATACTTCTTTTCCAATGGAGCACACAAGGGGAGGGGGAGCGGGTCCGGACCCCCCCCAAAGCTCTTGATTTTTTTTCGATTGAATATAAGTCTATGTATATAGTTCGTAAAATTTAATTAAGTATTTGTTATAAAAAGTTAGTTTTATTAATTAATGCTAATTATTTATTCAATAATTAATATTTTAGTTTTTTGTTCCCAAAATTCGACAAAACTGAAGGGATATGTTGGACAGCGTTTTGAAATATAATACCAGAAGGGTGTACTTTCAACCCTGCCCCCTCCTTGAAGAGGTTTTCTCCTAGCTAGGTCTTTGCACCCGAGGTGGCCGATACCCTGGGAACGGTCCTGCTAAAAGAAGCAATTAAATAAATTTTATTCGAAATTTAGAAAAGAAAAATTACTATTCGTAGATCTAGTCTACATATCGAAGCTTGAATTAAAATCAATAGGTCAGGCAATTTTTGATATCCGTGTTTAGACACCCCAAATCTAAAGAAACCGGTCTATTTAAAATAAGGTTCAGTCAAAGATATAATAATACGTTCGCGGAAAAAGTACAATATTTTATATTATTAAATGTAGAAATAAAAATAATAGTCTTTCCTTTTCCAAGATAGACAACCAGCTATACTAATGAATACCAAACTCAAAAGCAACGCTTCGAGTAGATAAAGGATTAACAATATCCGGTTTTGTCTTAAAAGGGGTAATTCAGCATACCTTCATCTTACATTAATACTATATGATATTCATTAGTGTTTTAATGGACAAAGTTGACACAAGAAAAAACAACTAATAATTTGTTTATATGTTCATTAGAAAATTCTTTTTGTTAAGCATTTTACACACATACAGTAAGACCTCGCTTAACGCTGTTTCGCTTAGCGCTGTTTCGGTTTAACGCTCTTTTATTTGAATTATGGGATTCTCCGAAATTATACACAGTGGTAGGCTTCCCAATATCAGAAGCAGTTTATTTGTGTTTCTTTTTTCCAGCGGTGTTATACGAATATATTTTTATCTTTTCAAACATTTGTTAACATTATTGTAAGTATAAATTTGTATAATATAACGATTGCTATATAGTGACCAAATATTATGATTTTTGTTTTATCATGGGTGATAATGCAAAAACACGAAAGTAAAAGCAGCAAGAAAAACAGGAGCAAATTTTGATAGGGTTCCAAGGCAAGACAGTTGCGTTATGGATGCCTTATCCACTTACCAACAACTTCTTAAAGAGAGTAAAAGGAAAACGCAAAATACATTAGATTCCTTCTTGATAAAAAGGTAGAAAATTGGAAATACAGAACATACTGTATGATCTGAAATGTAAACATACTGACTTAGAGTTTTATTTATTTTTATATGTATATTCATTTATTATGTTCTATATTTGTAAGAAATACTTTTTTGTTTTATTGTTATAAAACACATAATTAATAAATTTAATGGTAAAATACCTGATCAATTTTCTACTCATTTTCCCCTAACCCCATTATTTACATGATGAGATAATCTCGTTTAATGCTGTTTCATATTACGCTCTACTTGGATGGAACGTATACCCCGCATTAAGTGGGGTCTTACTGTACCTTTTATTCCGGCGCACCTACAGTTTCAAACTGCATTTTTAAATATTTAGGTATATTCACTGCATAATGCTCACTCCCTTTTTTTTTGCGGCTACTCCCGAAATATAAGTGTGCAATGCTTTTATGTTTTGAAATCATTTATTCGAGGTATTATCCGAGGCTTTTGAAAAAATTGTATACTTCTAGAACTACAACCCTTTAAGTTCATTAAGTATGTCATTTCTTTTAAATAAACACGTCTTTGTAGAAGTCTGATTTTTTTTTTTATGTTTATCTCTTTTTTTTATTTTTAAAGCTATCATTTTTATACACGACGTGTAACGCGTACCCGTAGTGGCGTACACAAGGGGAGGTTTCAGATTCAACCACACAGACGAACAGATTTTTAATGTTCACCATCGAGATTACCCCTTCGCGTCTACGTATTTTTTGGAATGTAGTCCCCCCAAGGGATGTCTGTGTATCCTATTGCGCACCCGTGTATTTCGATTATATTTTTGGCAAAGTCAGCAATGTACGCCGATTGTACGGTAATTGTGTTAATGTTCTGTATAACATCTATACATCTTATTGTTTAACATCAATACATATAGTGTAAAAAATATGAAAGGTTTAAATCTATTTCAGCTGTTATATATATCGAAAAAATATTTCGGTTCAGGGTAAAACTGAATGTAACTCGGGCTCACGCTAAACTTTTTAAATATATAATGTCAACTCGTGATTCTGATCGAATCGGGGTTTTTCCCCCTCCATCGCTTTACTTGGTGAGACTGCATAAAAAATAGAATATGGTACATGGTTCCAAAATTTTTTAATGAAAAAGAAAAGAATTCCAATTCTCTTCTGGAACATTCCTCGGCGTTCCTTCCAACAAGCACTGAACCTTATGTAAAGACCGGTTCCCGCGCATACAAAGCGTTTGCACTTCAACACCAGGGCAGTATTAACTCAGCTGAAGCAGACAAAAAATAAAAATAAAAAAAAATTTTCAACGCTGAGGAAGTACCTATTGAAGACTGCTGTTTACCCGTGGGACTGAAAATATTTCCACCCTCTCATACAGTGTCTAGTGGATAAGTTTGGGGGGAAAGAGGGAGAGATTACTAAGAGAAAAAAGGACATATTTTTTTCCTACCTCGTGATTCACTTCACAGAAATTCATCTGATAAATAATAGGGAAAGTATGGTTGAGCATCGTACGATGCAGGCAGCTTTTGGAGCCTTTTTTACATTCGTTAGTCAGTGAAGTCAGTACATTGCTGAAATCAAATTTTCATTCAATGGGAGTAAAGTACACGTGAAATTATCTTGCCGTATGCTAAATTGGTTGTTTTCGATTCTAAAAATAAATTAAAAAAATTTTAAAAAATTGGAATAAGGGGCAAAAATTACAGTTTTTCTAATACAGTGAAAATCGTTTAACGCGATACTCAGTGGACTGAAATATTTTTTTTTCGTGTTGAAGCACATTGTAAAAACAACAACAAAAAAAAGAAACATATTCAACAAAATTAAGTTTATTAGAGTACATTTTATTTACATTGATATGTATATATGCATGTATTTAATAAAAGGCGTTCAAACATTTCCCTAATTTGCTCTCTTTTTTAATTATTGTTGATAAAGAAGAGTTAGCAATAGCAAAATCTTTACGAATTTCCAACAATTCTTTCCTTTTTGATTTTTGATCAACAGCCTTAAGAAGCTTCATCTTCATTTTACGCCAAATAACAGTTTGCTTTTCCTCCTGAGCTCTTTATTATTGTGTTTTCAAAAAGGATCTTTTAAAATAGGAAAAATAATGCGCATTAAACTCACTCATTTTTACTCATACTGCGATGCACTCGTCACCGAATTTCTAAGTCAACTGTTAAGATATGAGATGTTTTTGGGGGGAGCGTTTGTATGGATAGAGGGGAAAGTAGCTTAGGTAAACAAAATTGGTTCGTGTTACAGGCTATTCCGATGGTATTTCAAAACCAAGGGAGCTGTGAAACGACCCTTCTTTCATTTCACATCCCTCTTATATCTCTGGTGTTCTCCGTATTTTGTTCATTCCCAAAAGGGAAATCTTTTCGTGTTAAACGATTTTCGCGTGTCTTATTAAGAGCGAAAAAATGCATGAAAATACATAGTAGTTTGTCGGAACCGTTATATTATTTCGTGGGAACTGATATTTCGTCTTAAACGTTTTCGCGTTAAGGTTGAGACATAGCCATCCTGTGATGACCATGTCTTGCCGGTTCCGCGTAAGCTAGAGGTGTGGGATTATCAAAATGATGAGACATAATTCTTAATACCACTTTTATTAAGAGTAACTTACCAATACTTAAATTCTAATTTGACAATTGTGTAGTGAAGTGAGAGTCAAGCCCAAAGTAAATCACGTATTTAAGTCAGATCGCAATTTGATCCTCTATATAAATTATCCTAAATAATCCTGTTATCCTAATTACTTATATCTAATATTACCTTTTTTCAGTTTGGTCCCTTGACCTAGAGAATATAATCTATAACTTTTATATAAGAAGATTCTTGTTGATCCGCGCAAGGCAGCTAATTCTTGACTGCTTATTCTAACTTGGTCACCAAGATTTCACACTAAGCTTTGTCACGCTATTGATCAGAATGATTCACACTACAACCTCTGAGCCACTACGCTATGCTATATCTAGGTTTTGCCACGTTATCCTTTATAGTATATCTCATTTTACATGTTACTTTCGTTTATCTTCTTGGTATTGGGTTGGAAAGGTTTTGCCATTAATCATTATGCGTCAAAGAACATAAGTCATGTTAATCAGAAAGGCGCGAGAGACGTCACAACCCCCTCAGAAGAAAAACGTGATGATGATTTGCCAAAAAAGGGGTTCTCAATGCCCTTAATAAATTACCGTGTCTATCTCTATTTCTAAATTTCTTCGCTTTCTGAGTTTTATTTAAATTTTAATCTTAAATCTTCATTTTAACTTTATAATTTCCAATATCTATTTTGACTTTAATTTTCATTGAAATTTTAATCTTAAATTTTAACTTTTATAATTTTCAAAATTTATCTTGACTTTAATTTTCATTACTCATCTTAGAGATTTTAATATTCAATTTAATTTTAAACTCGTGACAATAAATTTTGCCTCCCAATAACTAGGCCAACATTAATAATAATTACTGTTTAATTTGTGCCTACTCTCACTACAATTCGTTACTTAAAATATTTATACATAAAACTACCATTCTGGGTGCGCAGACCCAATCTAACACTGCATATGGAGCTGGTACTTCTGCTCCTTTCTTAACAACCTGGAAACACTTTGAAGTTATACTTTTCAAGATTTTCAGGGTCAGTCTCTGAAATGAAACTATTTGAGTATCTATTTCCATAATATTAATCAATTTTACATAATTTATTTATATATCACAATAAATTTTATCTCCATCCCTACATCTGGTTTCCAACAAAACTCCCAATGAGCCGCACATCATTTAATGTGTGGTAGTGCCTTGACTACGCCGCACCACAGACAGATGCCTCATAATACATATTTCACAATACAACAACATATATATATACACATATTATACAATTACAAAACATTTTCAATAAGCCATTATAACAAATAACCAAAAGGAATTTTCTAGCATCTCACGAAGTCATACATCAGAAGTAAACAAATGTGTGAATACAAATGTTTTTCTTCAGAAAAATTTTTAACAAGTCAAAAGTTCCAAATTAAATGAACACTCATTGTGAGTGTTTGACAGCTTATAACTTTTAAGCACCGCCGAGACTTCCCTTCTTTGCAATAATTCTTCCGACCACTTGTTGGAAGATCATAAAAAAATGAAACAATACAACCTGATTTTTATATTCCGGTCTCCCCACGTTCACATTCAACGATGAGGTGTCATCACTCTTCATTCCCTGTTTGCACTGGAATTTCTTGTTGTAAGGCCTGTACTTTTCCTTGTCGTCCTTTCTGCCTTCCCAACTTTGTTCTTGGCTGGTCGGGGTTCTTCTGTTCTCCGTCATTGGCCTTAAATTATAAGAATCTTTTTCAAATGGAACTTCAGTTGATTCTCTCCTGCTCTTTTTTCTATCTCTGGAAATAGTACTAGATGACATTTGTCTTTTTATTATTACAATTATTATTCCCCTTTTCTTTGCCCACTTTCTTTTGTGGTCCACTTGTCCCCGATATACCTGATCTTTTTAATTCCTTGGTTATTTTTAAAGCCTTTTATTTTTATTTTCATTCCACACTGAACTAGGTAGTGATCTGACCAGTGATTTGTTTTTATGGGTCCTCTGTATTTTTGTATTGATTTGATTGGTTACCAATCCCTTTTGCCTCAACCTACGTTTCACCGCAGATTTTTCTTTCCCATGTGTGACTCATTTAAGTAATCCTTGGTGTACTTTTTTCCGAGTACGAGTTTCCCTGACTTGATCTTATACTATTTGGGATACCTGTTCCTACTTCGACCTCGTCACATTTCCTATGACGATATATTCTTATTTGATCTACGTTAACTGTTAATCTTTTTCCCGATTCCATATTACAATATTGTTAAAGTTCCTTACTCTAGGACTCTATACGGTCCCTCAAATTTTTGTTTAAATTTAGCACATACTTTGTTAGCAGCTGAACTTACAGGGTGTGTTTCTAATAAGAGCAATCATTTACCTTTATTTTTATGTCCTTTCTACGTCTATTATATATTTTTCCCACCTTTCCTGTTTAATTTTCGTACTTAGTCTAGCTTCTTCAAGCTTTTCTGTATATCCTGAATTTTTGAATTTAGAGCTTTCCGCTATCATAACTAGTTTTGGAAATGGTGTAATCAATTTTCGACCTAAAAATAACTCAGCCTGGTATTTTTTCCCGTTGTTTCATTCACCGCTGTACGAATGGCGTAAACAAACTCACGTAAGAATTGATCCCAAGTATCATGTTGACATTAACGTAATTTGCAATCATTTGCACTATATCTCGTTAACTCTTTTCAGTCCGATTTGCTTGTGGTCGATATGCAACAGTCTTCACATGCCTTATGCCTAATCTTTCCTTAAGTGCTCAAAAATCTCGGATATAGGTGGGGACCATTATCACTTAATGTAATTTTATTGGAGCTCCATAACGCGATATAAAGTTATCCAAAAAAATATCGCTATTATACGAGAGATGAGGCCTTTTTAAGAGGTATAATTTCAGCTACATTTGCTGAAATGATCGGTTATTACTAAAATATAGCGGTTACGTCTTATTCTCGATATAGGATACGGGCCTAATAAATTACTAACGTCACTATCTCATTCGGATAATTCGATATAATTGGATTTAACCGACCAGCTGGTAACGCGTTTTATAGTTATTAACTTGGCACATATGGCATGTAGAGACATATTATTGATCAATAAATTTTCTCATGTGCGGGAAATAACAAACGTCCAGATTTTATGATACGTTTAAATCTGCCGACGTGTCCTTATTGGCTTGTCATGAAATTCTCTCATTATTTCATTCCTTAAGATTTTGGAATGTATACACGCGTTTCACACCTAATAATGACGTTGCGTGTTTTCGCATAAAATAACAATCCTTCAATTAAACGGAAATCGTGGGACAATTCTCACATATCGTTTAAAATTTAACAAAGTTATCTTCCGGGTTTTAGACTATCTATATATATGACCTAATTGGGTCATTTTCTGTTCCTCTATTAATTGTTGTTCCCGCGAAGTAAAGTACCAAATCTTTGATTATGGCACAATTAATTTTATCACCAATTATATTATTCCCATGGTTTTCGGTAAAAGTGTAGCCACCATGTTTTAACTTCATTTTCTGACCCAATAGCGTGTAAAATTCCCTTTATTTACGCTATTATCTTCAACTTCTAGTGTATTTTGAATTTTTAACGATTTTGATCAAATCTAATACGATTTTTGACGCTTTTTATGAAATCGATACCCAGAATGCACATGGGTATTCTAAATCTTTCAGCACATGAAATGACCAATTTCTTTCGAATTGTCTGATGTGAATTTTTAATTCACAATCCCCATGTTTTTGGCATTTCGCACCCCTGTTAGCACCTGTTATTACCTGGGCTCACTTGATTTTTTTATTTGTTTATAGAAAAATATTTTTCTATATACTTCTTCCGATATAAAGATTTATCTGCTCAGTGTCCCCATAGCCCTTTCAAAAATGTGTTATTTAATAAAATAGGCACGTGGGGAAGTTCTACGGGTGCTATACATATTGGAGAAAGTCTAATTGTCTCTCTTGTCGACACCTCTTGAGGTTGATCATTAACCTTTACAATATTTAATCGTCCCCTTTGCGTCCTATCGCCTCGATTGAAATTATCCTCGAACCACTTATTTCTACGGTCCCCTCTATTAAAATTATCATTTTCGCTCATTTCGAAATGAGTAACCTATTGCTGAATCTCTGATCATTATTATTAAACCTATTCCTCTCGAACCCTCTATTATTTTTGACGGCTATTCTCGTAAAACTCATTTCTGTTATTTGGTCTACTCCGTATTTCCGAATTCCTCCAGTTTCTACTAGTAAGCTTCAAATTAGGCATCCTATGCACATTTGACCTCGTCTTTCTACATTATAGTTCTAGTATTAACCCCTTTGTGATTTGCAAGAATATCTCTCTTCGAATTTAGCCAGGACTTCTAAAAAAGTTGTATCGTATTTTGTGGATTTCGGACTTCCCATAGTCTGTACACCTGTGGTTCGAGTCGAACTAAAATATATGATCCACTAAGTCTGCTTGGGACACATTCCTAATTCTAAACTTCTCTCTATTTTTAGTAATCTATATACAAAATCAGTCGCGTCCTGGTTTACTTCCTGCTCAGGATGCATAAAACTCCGATTGTAGTTCTTTTTTTATTTTTGATCGCGGGAAAAGCCTTCGCTAGTCCAGCTTTGTTTGCGCAAAATCCGTAGCTGTATTTTGCACCAACAACAGACAAATATCGAATACCAATCTTGAGCCACTTCCCCTGAGAGATGACTTTTAAGTAAACATGACAGATTACTTGGGATTTTCAAGTAACTGAATATTGTTATCGATACACTCGATAAACTCAGCAACATTCTCCGACCTGAAAGTACATTTCCAGGTAGAGGTATATTTCCTACATTACCTAACCCAGAATTAAAACGTTCAGACCATTGAGACGCAACCATCCTGTGATGACCACATGTCTTGCCGGTTCCTTAGCTAAGTGTGGGATTACATCAAGTAGTGAGACATAATTCTTAATACCACTTTTATTAAGAGTAACTTATAATACTTAAATTCTAATTTGACAATTGTGTAATTAGAGTGAGAGTCAAGCCAAAGTAAATCACGTATTTAAGTCAGATCACCAATTTGATCCTCTATCTCAATTGTATCTAAATAATCCTGTTATCACAATTACTTATATCTAATATTACCTTTTCCAGTTTTGGTCCCTTGACCTGGGGAATATAATCTATAACTTTATATAAGAAGATTCTTGATCCGCAAGGCAGCTAATTCTTGACTGCTTATTCTTGGTCCGCAAGATTTCACACTAAGCTTTGTCACGCTATTGATCAGAATGATTCCACTGCAACCTCTGAGCCTGCTACGCTTTATATGCTATATCTAGGTTTGCCACGTTATCCTTTTTTATAGTATATTTACATCGGCTACTTTTCGTTTTATCTTCTTGAGGTATTGGGTTTGGAAAGGTTTTGCCGTATCGTGGCCGTCAAAAGACATAGAGTCATGTTAATCAGAAGGCGCGAGAGACGTCTAAGGTATCCGACTACGTTCCGGAACCGCGATTTTAAAAAGCACGTAAATGAATAATTTTCATGATATTTGAGTGTCACTTGCATTAGAATGCGCGTATAAAATTGTTTTAAAAGGACATTTTGACAAACAAAAATTATTTAAATACAATATTTTAGCAAAAAATTAGCTTAGAATAACCTTCTTTCAAAATGTTCTCTTTTTGTGAAAAATGCTTCTATTATTTTAATGTTTTGCGTGTATATAGCTCAGACCTCTTTACAGAGCTCAGCTAAATTTTGGAAAAATTCACATTATTTTCAGTTACCGCAATTGAAATAATTTTTGGCGTTTTCTTAAAATTTGCTCCCGTCATTTGTCGTAAAACATGGATAAACCCACTTCTAAGTTATATATATATATATTGTATATATATATATATATATGCTCTGCATATATATGTATATATATATATATATATATATATATATATATATATATATATATATATATATATATATATATATATATATATATATATATATTTGATAGAATCGGAAGAAAATCCTAACGCGTTCGAGTCCGGCTCGAACATAGAGATTATACATGCGATTATATACTATTGATATTTCACGCTTCCCAGCAAAAACTGTTCTGTTGGACTAGCGGAAATAATAAAGACAAGGCTTTTTTTGCAAAAGGACGAATCACTGTCCAACTCTTCGCACTTAGAAGAGGGAGCATGGAAACTTTGGAGAAATCTTGAACGCTTCAGACGAAATAATAGAAAAGTTATTCACCCATGAACAAAGGTTTTCATTTTGTTCTACTAGTTAAAGTTCTAAAAGCTTCTATAAGATAATGGAGAAAGAAATACAACTATTTGATCAATAGAAAATCGATCATCATCTATTATAAAACTGGGTGAGGCTTTGAAAATAACTTCTCAACATCAGCTGAAGCGCAGAGCATTTTCTGCTGCCTGGTTGTTCATACCAAAGCTAAAATTAGGCTGAGTGATAAAAGCATAAATTGCTTGCTTTCTCAAATCATTCTTTAAAATTAATAATTAATGTATTTTTTATATTTTTGTATTTTGAACTATACAGAATTGGTCCCGCATTCTTGTTACAAACTTTAAGGGTAGATACAGAGCATTGTAACAATCATTTATTGTACAGGAATGTATAGGTGCAAGTGATGCGGTGAGGCGCAAACAGGAAAAATTAAAGAGAATATAAATAGAATTATCGGTTGGTTGTAGTGCCGGGAGGGGACAGAAGATGTCTACCCGCCGTTAAACGTGATGCAGCTTAGTAAAGAGTCATTTGCAATTGTTCTGACATCTACGATGGGAGACTTCACGTAAGTCGAAAAAACAGCCATGCATTACGTGTACGGCCGTGCAAATGGTGACGGCAGAGCTGCCCTACGAATGTATCACGTGCAGTTTCCTGATCGACGAATGCTAGATCACAGAATGTTTCAGCAGTTACATCGTCAACTTAGGAAACAAGTTCGTTCCAAGTCACCAGACATTATGCTGGTCAACAAAGAGCTTCACGCAGTCCAAACCTGGAAGAAAGCATCGTGAATGGTTGTGGCTGGTAGACGAATGAAAAACAAAGGCTGTTGCTCATCACATAAGTGTGAGTCATCAGACCGTTTGTAGAGTGTTGAACGAAAATCGCTTGCACCCCTTCCATTTTCGGCTTGTACAAGCTTTGAATCCCTCAGATTATCCTCTCCGTTTGAACTTCTGCCAGTGTGTGGTGCAGCAATATGCGCTGCAGCCGGATTTCACAAGTCATGTGCTATTTGCAGATGAGACGTAACGTTTATACATGGGTGTGCTTTTAATGCGCACAATTCTCATGCGAGAACAACTGAGAATCCACTTGCAACTCGACCACATGCACGTCAACAACGATTCTGTGTGAATGTGTGGGCTGTTATTGTCAACGAAATTTTGATTGGTCCATACTTACTATCAACGCGACATGATGGCGAATGTTATCTTACTTTTCTGGAATAGTGTTACCAGAAAAATGCAGGAGGTTCTTATCACCATTCGTAACCACTTAAGGTTTCAGCACGAGGGAGTGCCAGCCCACTTCAGTACTGATGTTTGCACTTACCTGAATGCCACGTTAGAGGCTCGATAAATTGGGAGGTTGTGGACTACCTTGACTACCCCGATCCCCCGATTTATCGAGCCTCGATTACTTTCTATAGGGACATTTGAAGAATCTTGTTTATGCAATTCCACTTGACTCAGAAGAGTATTTCGTTGCTGAAATATCCGAAGCTGTGCTGTACGTGCGCGAGAAATACCTGGTATCTTAAAATGTGTGCGCCAATCGCTCCACCAAAGCTGTCAAGCGTGTATCGTTACTGGTAGACGCAATTTTGAAGAGTTATTGTAAACATTACACTTATCAACGAGTCTTTCAATAAACACTTTGTCTTTTATTTCTTTTATTTTCAGTATTTGTGCCTCACCGCATCATTTGCGCCCATACATTCCTATACAATAAATGATTGTTACAATGTCCAGTAACTAATATTAAAGTTTGTACCATGAATTCGGGACCACCCTGTGCATAAATGAGCATAAATTGTGGAATTTATGTGTATATCCTTATTTTATATATATATAATTATTATTCATACCAATTAAAAATAGCTTGTTTTTAGACTTTTCGAAATTTTGATGCATTCCCGAGAATGGTTATTACATTCCCAGGATTTCCAAGAAAATTCCGGAAATGAAAAAATACCGGAAGATCAGAAACCCTATTTCCTACTTACGATTTGTGCTGCCAGGCATTTCGGCTGGCACGGAAATTGATTTCTGAATTTTTAAGTCATAAAACAAAAGGCGACCTGAACAGCAAGAAAACTGTTCCAGATGATTTTTAGTTGGTGACCATATGCCAACGTCACCGTTCGTGCTCTATTAAATAAAGCACATGGGAAAAACATACGTTTGTACATCTTGTAATGCCCAACTATTTGTTTATCCTTGTTTTCTGAAATTTCAAGGAAAGTAATATGTATAATCTTAAAATTTGAATGCAAAATATATCTAATTTATAATTCTTTTTGTAGATTTTAGTATTTGCAAATCATATATATTTCATAAATATCATATAATGTGATATAAAAAGAAATGTTTGGAACATAAGATGTTCTACCTATGAATAACTATCAGTGGGAGCTGGGAAACATGCTTCCCACAAAAAGAAAAAAAAAAGCAATTGTCTTAAAAATTAAATTAATTTTTTTGGGAACACACACCCCTATTTCTATTTATTGCTTTGCTTTTATTAGATTTATTTCATTTTCTAGGCATAGTTCTCATATTTCTCATACTTTGCTTCAGAGGCAGTTTGATTTTTTTTGGAGGGGGCCTGGTATCGTAAAAAAAACATTCAGTCAACTTCGTCAGCTACATTTATTAAATATATATTCATAGACGTTTTTTTCTCTTGGCAGATTTGTAGTCATCTGAAATTTTTCTCTGAACAAATATTTGGCCCGGGAAAAAATTCAGGTAAGAAGATTTCTTAAGCTTGCAATCGATTGATTACATAAGGATTACGTCTAAAAACTAACGCTCTACTAAATTTCGTAAAATAAAGAAAAAGAGTTTAAAGGAAAGTGTGACCTCGGCTCAAATTTAGGATAGTTAACTGCTGCAGCAAAGTTTGAATCTTCTGTAGTGTTTGTTCTATGTAGGGCTCAGCAACCTGTCTTAAAAATGTATAATTTCATGTTTTTCTTTTTTCCCTTTCTTTTTTTTTCCAAATTTATCTTAAACCTATCATTCAAATTCTTACACGTTTGTTAGGGAAAAAGGTTTCCGTTAATTTTTTCTAGTACACACTTCTGTTCATATACTTCTTTTCCAATGGAGCACACAAGGGAGGGGAGGTCCGGACCCCCAAAGCTCTTGTTTTTTTTCGATTGAATATAAGTCTATGTATATAGTTCGTAAAATTTAATTAAGTATTTGTATAAAAGTTAGTTTTTTTTAATTAATGCTAATTATTTATTCAATAATTAATATTTTAGTTTTTTTCCAAAATTGACAAAACTGAAGGGATATGTTGGACAGCGTTTTGAAAATAATACCAGAAGGGTGTACTTTCAACCCTCCCCCTCCTTGAAGAGGTTTCTCCTATTAGGTCTTTGCACCCAGGTGGCCGATACCCTGGGAACGGTCCTGCTAAAAGAAGCAATTAAATAAATTTTATTCGAAATTTAGAAAAGAAAAATTACAATTCGTAGATCTAGTCTACATATCAAAGCTTGAATTAAAATCAATAGGTCAGGCAATTTTTAATATCCGTGTTTAAAGACACCCCAAATCTAAAGAAACCGGTCTATTTAAAATAAGGTTCAGTCAAAGATATAATAATACGTTCGCGGAAAAAGTAAAATATTTTATATTATTAAATGTCGAAATAAAAATAAGTCTTTCCTTTTCCAAGATAGACAACCAGCTATACTAATGAATACCAAACTCAAAAGCTAAGCTTCGAGTAGATAAAGGACTAACAATATCCGGTTTTCTTAAGGGGTAATTCAGTATACCTTCCTCTTACATTAATACTATATGATATTCATTAATGTTTTAATGGACAAAGTTGACACAAGAAAAAACAACTATAATAATTGGTTTATATGTTCATTAGAAAATTCTTTGTTTAGCATTTTACACATACAGTAAGACCTCGCTTAACGCTGTTTCGCTTAGCGCTGTTTCGGTTTAACGCTCTTTTATTTGAATTATGGGATTCCCCGAAATTATACACAGTGGTAGGCTTCCCAATATCCGAAGCAGTTTATCTGTGTTTCTTTTTTCCAGCGGTGTTATACGAACGTATTTTTATCGTTTCAAACATTTGTTAGCATTATTGTAAGTATAAATTTATATAATATAACGATTGCTATATAGTGACAAATATTATGATTTTTTTGTTTTTATCATGGGTGATAGTAAAAAACACGAAAGTAAAGCAGCAAGAAAAAACAGGAGCAAATTTTGATAGGGTTCCAAGGCAAGACAGTTGCGTTATGGATGCCTTATCCACTTACCAACAACTTCTTAAAAGAGTAAAAGGAAAACGCAAAATACATTAGATTCCTTCTTGATAAAAAGGTAGAAAATTGAATACAGAACATACTGTATGATCTGAAATGTAAAACATATACTGACTTAGAGTTTTATTTATTTTATATGTATATTCATTTTATTATGTTCTACTATATTTGTAGAAATACTTTTGTTTTATTGTTATAAAACACATAATTAATAAATTTAATGGTAAAATACCTGATCAATTTTCTACTAATTTTCCCCTAACCCCATTATTTACATGACGAGATAACCTCGTTTAATGCTGTTTCATATTACTCTCTACTTTGATGGAACGTATACCCCGCATTAAGTGGGGTCTTACTGTACCTTTTATTCCGGCGCACCTATAGTTTCAAACTGCATTTTTAAATTTTTAGGTATATTCACTGCATAATGCTCTCCTCCCGAAATATAAGTGTGCAATGCTTCTATGTTTTGAAATCATTTATTCGAGGTATTATCCGAGGCTTTTGAAAAAATTGTATACTTCTTGAACTACAACCCTTTAAGTTCATTAAGTATGTTATTTCTTTTATAAATAAACACATCTTTGTAGAAGTCTGATTTTTTTTTTTATGTTTATCTCTTTTTTTTTATTTTTAAAGCTATCATTTTTATACACGACGTGTAACGCGTACCCGTAGTGGCGTACACAAGGGGAGGTTTCAGATTCAACCACACAGACGAACAGATTTTTAATGTTCACCATCAGAGATTACCCTTCGCGTCTACGTATTTTTTGGAATGTAGTCCCCCCAAGGGATGTCTGTGTATCCTATTGCGCACCCGTGTATTTCGATTATATTTTTTTGTGTTAAAAGTCAGCAATGTACGCCGATTGTACGGTAATTGTGTTAATGTTCTGTATAACATCTATACATCTTATTGTTTAACATCAATACATATAGTGTAAAAAATATGAAAGGTTTAAATCTATTTCAGCTGTTATATATATCGAAAAAATATTTCGGTTCAGGGTAAAACTGAATGTAACTCGGGCTCACGCTAAACTTTTTAAATATATAATGTCAACTCGTGATTCTGATCGAATCGGGGTTTTTCCCCTCCATCGCTTTACTTGGTGAGACTGCATAAAAAATAGAATATGGTACATGGTTCCGAAAATTTTTAATGAAAAAGAAAAGAATTCCAATTCTCTTCTGGAACATTCCTCGGCGTTCCTTCCAACAAGCACTGAACCTTATGTAAAGACCGGTTCCCGTGCATACAAAGCGTTTGCACTTCAACACCAGGGCAGTATTAACTCAGCTGAAGTAGACAAAAAAAAAAAATAAAAAAAAAAATTTTTCAACGCTGGGGAAGTACCTATTAAAGACTGCTGTTTACCCGTGGGACTGAAAATATTTCCACCCTCTCATACAGTGTCTAGTGGATAAGTTTGGGGGGAAAGAGGGAGAGATTACTAAGAGAAAAAAGGACATATTTTTTTCCTACCTCGTGATTCACTTCTCAGAAATTCATCTGATAAATAATAGGGAAAGTGTGGTTGAGCATCGTACGATGCAGGCAGCTTTTGGAGCCTTTTTTACATTCGTTAGTCAGTGAAGTCAGTACATTGCTGAAATCAAATTTTCATTCAATGGGAGTAAAGTACACGTGAAATTATCTTGCCGTATGCTAAATTGGTTGTTTTCGATTCTAAAAATAAATAAATAAAATTTTAAAAAATTGGAATAAGGGGCAAAAATTACAGTTTTTCTAATACAGTGAAAATCGTTTAACGCGATACTCAGTGGACTGAAATATTTTTTTTTCGTGTTGAAGCACATTGTAAAAACAACAACAAAAAAAAGAAATATATTCAACAAAATTAAGTTTATTAGAGTACATTTTATTTACATTGATATGTATATATGCATGTATTTAATAAAAACCGTTCAAACATTTCCCTAATTTGCTCTCTTTTTTAATTATTGTTGATAAAGAAGAGTTAGCAATAGCAAAATCTTTACGAATTTCCAACAATTCTTTCTTTTGATTTTGATCAACAGCCTTAAGAAGCTTCATCTTCATTTTACGCCAAATAACAGTTTGCTTTTCCCCTGAGCTCTTTATTATTGTGTTTTCAAAAAGGATCTTTTAAAATAGGAAAAATAATGCGAATTAAACTCACTCATTTTTACTCATACTGCGATGCACTCGTCACGAATTTCTAAGTCAACTGTTAAGATGTAAAGAGATGTTTTTTTTTTGGGGGAGGCGTTTGTATGGATAGGGGAAATAGCTTAGGTAAACAAAATTGGTTCGTGTTACAGGCTATTCCGATGGTATTTGAAACCAAGGGGCTGTGGAAACCCGACCCTTCTTCATTCACATCCCTCTTATATCTCTGGTGTTCTCCGTATTTTGTTCATTCCCAAAAGGGAAATCTTTTCGTGTTAAACGATTTTCGCGTGTCTTATTAAGAGCGAAAAAATGCATGAAAATACATAGTAGTTTGTCGGAACCGTTATATTATTTCATTAAGAACTGATATTTCGTCTTAAACGTTTTCGCGTTAAGGTTGAGACATAGCCATCCTGTGATGACCATGTCTTGCCGGTTCCGCGTAAGCTAGAGGTGTGGGATTATCAAAATGATGAGACATAATTCTTAATACCACTTTTATTAAGAGTAACTTACCAATACTTAAATTCTAATTTGACAATTGTGTAGTGAAGTGAGAGTCAAGCCCAAAGTAAATCACGTATTTAAGTCAGATCGCAATTTGATCCTCTATATAAATTATCCTAAATAATCCTGTTATCCTAATTACTTATATCTAATATTACCTTTTTTCAGTTTGGTCCCTTGACCTAGAGAATATAATCTATAACTTTTATATAAGAAGATTCTTGTTGATCCGCGCAAGGCAGCTAATTCTTGACTGCTTATTCTAACTTGGTCACCAAGATTTCACACTAAGCTTTGTCACGCTATTGATCAGAATGATTCACACTACAACCTCTGAGCCACTACGCTATGCTATATCTAGGTTTTGCCACGTTATCCTTTATAGTATATCTCATTTTACATGTTACTTTCGTTTATCTTCTTGGTATTGGGTTGGAAAGGTTTTGCCATTAATCATTATGCGTCAAAGAACATAAGTCATGTTAATCAGAAAGGCGCGAGAGACGTCACAACCCCCTCAGAAGAAAAACGTGATGATGATTTGCCAAAAAAGGGGTTCTCAATGCCCTTAATAAATTACCGTGTCTATCTCTATTTCTAAATTTCTTCGCTTTCTGAGTTTTATTTAAATTTTAATCTTAAATCTTCATTTTAACTTTATAATTTCCAATATCTATTTTGACTTTAATTTTCATTGAAATTTTAATCTTAAATTTTAACTTTTATAATTTTCAAAATTTATCTTGACTTTAATTTTCATTACTCATCTTAGAGATTTTAATATTCAATTTAATTTTAAACTCGTGACAATAAATTTTGCCTCCCAATAACTAGGCCAACATTAATAATAATTACTGTTTAATTTGTGCCTACTCTCACTACAATTCGTTACTTAAAATATTTATACATAAAACTACCATTCTGGGTGCGCAGACCCAATCTAACACTGCATATGGAGCTGGTACTTCTGCTCCTTTCTTAACAACCTGGAAACACTTTGAAGTTATACTTTTCAAGATTTTCAGGGTCAGTCTCTGAAATGAAACTATTTGAGTATCTATTTCCATAATATTAATCAATTTTACATAATTTATTTATATATCACAATAAATTTTAATCTCCACCCCTACATCTGGTTTCAACAAAAACTCCCAATGAGCCGCCATCGTTGTAATTATTGTTAGTGCCTTGACTACGCCGCGTTTCCCTGAACCAGATGCCTCATAATACGTAACAATACAACAACATATATATATACACATATTATACAATTACAAAACATTTTTCAATAAACCATTATAACAAATAACCAAAGGAATTTTCGCATCTCACGAAGTCATACATCGAAGTAAACAAATGTGTGAATACAAATGTTTTTCTTCAGAAAAAATTTTTAACAAGTCAAAAAGTTCCAAAATTAAATGAACACTCATTGTAGTGTTTGACAGCTTATAACTTTTAAGCACCGCCGAGACTTCCTTCTTTGCAATAATTCTTCCGACCACTTGTTGGAAGATCATAAAAAAATGAAACAATACAACCTGATTTTTATATTCGGTCTCCCACGTTCACATTCAACGATGAGGTGTCATCACTCTTCATTCCCTGTTTGCACTGGAATTTCTTGTTGTAAGGCCTGTACTCTCCTTGTCGTCCTTTCCTTGCCTTCCCAACTTTGTTCTTGGCTGGTCGGGGTTCTTCTGTTCTCCGTCGTGGCCTTAAATTATACTTCTTTTCAAATGGAACTTCAGTTGATTCTCTCCTGCTCTTTTTCTATCTCTGGAAATAGTACTAGATGACATTTGTCTTTTATTATTACAATTATTATTCCCCTTTCTTTGCCACTTCCTTTGTGGTCCACTTGTCCCCGATATACCTGATCTTTTAATACCTTGGTTATTTTAAACCTTTTATTTTTATTTTCATTCCCTACTGAACTAGGTAGTGATCTGACCAGTGATTTGTTTTATGGGTCCTCTCTGTATTTTGTATTGATTTGATTGGTTACCAATCCTTTTGCCTCTAACCTACGTTTCACCGCAGATTTTTCTTTCCCATATTGTGACTCATTTAATCCTTGGTGTACTTTTTCCGAAGTACGAGTTTCCTGACTTGATCTTATACTATTTGGGATACCTGTTCCTACTTCGACCTCGTCACATTTCCTATGACGATATATTCTTATTTGATCTACGTTAACTGTTAATCTTTTTCCCGATTTCCATATTACAATATTGTTAAAGTTCCTAACTTCTAGAGACTCTATAAGGTCCCTCAAATTTTTGTTTAAATTTAGCTTACATACTTTGTTAGCAGCTGAACTTACAGGGTGTGTTTCTAATAAAACCAATCATTTACCTTTATTTTTATGTCCTTTCTACGTCTATTATAATATTTTTCCCACCTTTTCCTGTTTAATTTTCGTACTTAGTCTAGCTTCTTTAAAGCTTTTCTGTATATCTTGAATTTTGAATTTAGAGCTTTCCGCTATCATAACTAGTTTTTGAAATGGTGTAATCAATTTTCGACCTAAAAATAACTCAGCCGGTGTTTTCCCGTTGTTTCATTCACCGCTGTACGAATAGCGTAAACAAACTCACGTAAATTGATCCCAAGTATCATGTTGATCATTAACGTAATTTGCAATCATTTGCACTATATCTCGATTAACTCTTTCAGTCCGATTTGCTTGTGGTCGATATGCAACAGTCTTCACATGCCTTATGCCTAATCTTTCACTTAAGTGCTCAAAAATCTCGGATATAAATTGGGGACCATTATCACTTATTAATTTTATTGGAGCTCCATAACGCGATATAAAGTTATCAAAAAAAATATCCGCTATTATACGAGATGAGGCCTTTTAAGAGGTATAATTTCAGCCCATTTGCTGAAATGATCGGTTATTACTAAAATATAGCGGTTACGTCTTATTCTCGATATAGGATACGGGCCTAATAAATCTAACGTCACTATCTCATTCGGATAATTCGATATAATTGGATTTAACCGACCAGCTGGTAACGCGTTTTATAGTTATTAACTTGGCATATATGGCATGTAGAGACATATTGATCAATAAATTTTCTCATGTACGGGAAATAACAAACGTCCAGAATTTTATGATACGTTTAAATCTGCCGACGTGTCCACTTATTGGCTTGTCATGAAATTCTCTCATTATTTCATTCCTTAAGATTTTTGGAATGTATACACGCATTTCACCTAATGACGTTGCGTGTTTCGCATAAAATAACAATCCTTCAATTAAACGGAAATCGTGGGACCAATTCTCACATATCGTTGCATTAACCGGTTATCTTCCGGGTTTCTAAATATCTATATATATGACCTAATTCTGGGTCATTTTCTGTTCCTCTATTAATTGTTCCGCGAGTAAGTACCAAATCTTTGATTATGGCACAATTAATTTTATCACCAATTATATTATTCCCATGGTTTTCGGTAAAAGTGTAGCCACCATGTTTAACTTCATTTCTGACCCATTAACGTGCAATTTCCCTTTATTTACCTTATTATCTTCAACCAGTGTATTTTGAATTTTTAACGATTTCTGATCAAAATCTAATACGATTCTTGCACTTATGAAATCGATACCCAGAATACATGGGTATTCTAAATCTTTCAGCACATGGAAATGACCAATTTCTTTCAATTGTCTGATGTGAATTTTTAATTCTACAATCCCCATGTTTTGGCATTTCGCACCCTGTGCTGTTATTACCTGGGCTCGCGATTTTTTTATTTGTTTATAGAAAAATATTTTCTATATACTTCTTCCGATATAAAAGATTTATCTGCTCGGTGTCCCATAGCGCTTTCAAAAATGTGTTATTTAATAATATAGGTACGTGGGGAAGTTCTACGGGTGCTATACATATTGGAGAAAGTCTAATTGTCTCTCTTGTCGACACCTCTTGAGGTTGATCATTAACCTTTACAATATTTAATCGTCCCCTTTGCGTCCTATCGCCTCGATTGAAATTATCACTCGAACCACTTATTTCTACGGTCCCCTCTATTAAAATTATCATTTTCGCTCATTTCGAAATGAGTAACCTATTGCTGAATCTCTGATCATTATTATTAAACCTATTCCTCTCGAACCCTCTATTATTTTTGACGGCTATTCTCGTAAAACTCATTTCTGTTATTTGGTCTACTCCGTATTTCCGAATTCCTCCAGTTTCTACTAGTAAGCTTCAAATTAGGCATCCTATGCACATTTGACCTCGTCTTTCTACATTATAGTTCTAGTATTAACCCCTTTGTGATTTGCAAGAATATCTCTCTTCGAATTTAGCCAGGACTTCTAAAAAAGTTGTATCGTATTTTGTGGATTTCGGACTTCCCATAGTCTGTACACCTGTGGTTCGAGTCGAACTAAAATATATGATCCACTAAGTCTGCTTGGGACACATTCCTAATTCTAAACTTCTCTCTATTTTTAGTAATCTATATACAAAATCAGTCGCGTCCTGGTTTACTTCCTGCTCAGGATGCATAAAACTCCGATTGTAGTTCTTTTTTTATTTTTGATCGCGGGAAAAGCCTTCGCTAGTCCAGCTTTGTTTGCGCAAAATCCGTAGCTGTATTTTGCACCAACAACAGACAAATATCGAATACCAATCTTGAGCCACTTCCCCTGAGAGATGACTTTTAAGTAAACATGACAGATTACTTGGGATTTTCAAGTAACTGAATATTGTTATCGATACACTCGATAAACTCAGCAACATTCTCCGACCTGAAAGTACATTTCCAGGTAGAGGTATATTTCCTACATTACCTAACCCAGAATTAAAACGTTCAGACCATTGAGACGCAACCATCCTGTGATGACCACATGTCTTGCCGGTTCCTTAGCTAAGTGTGGGATTACATCAAGTAGTGAGACATAATTCTTAATACCACTTTTATTAAGAGTAACTTATAATACTTAAATTCTAATTTGACAATTGTGTAATTAGAGTGAGAGTCAAGCCAAAGTAAATCACGTATTTAAGTCAGATCACCAATTTGATCCTCTATCTCAATTGTATCTAAATAATCCTGTTATCACAATTACTTATATCTAATATTACCTTTTCCAGTTTTGGTCCCTTGACCTGGGGAATATAATCTATAACTTTATATAAGAAGATTCTTGATCCGCAAGGCAGCTAATTCTTGACTGCTTATTCTTGGTCCGCAAGATTTCACACTAAGCTTTGTCACGCTATTGATCAGAATGATTCCACTGCAACCTCTGAGCCTGCTACGCTTTATATGCTATATCTAGGTTTGCCACGTTATCCTTTTTTATAGTATATTTACATCGGCTACTTTTCGTTTTATCTTCTTGAGGTATTGGGTTTGGAAAGGTTTTGCCGTATCGTGGCCGTCAAAAGACATAGAGTCATGTTAATCAGAAGGCGCGAGAGACGTCTAAGGTATCCGACTACGTTCCGGAACCGCGATTTTAAAAAGCACGTAAATGAATAATTTTCATGATATTTAGTGTCACTTGCATTAGAATGCGCGTATAAAATTGTTTTAAGGACATTTTGACAAACAAAAATTATTTAAATACAATATTTTAGCAAAAAATTAGCTTAGAATAACCTTCTTTCAAAATGTTCTCTTTTTGTGAAAAATGCTTCTATTATTTTAATGTTTTGCGTGTATATAGCTCAGACCTCTTTACAGAGGCTCAACTAAATTTTGGAAAAATTCACATTATTTTCAGTTACCGCAATTGAAATAATTTTTGGCGTTTTCTTAAAATTTGCTCCCGTCATTTGTCGTAAAACATGGATAAACCCACTTCTAAGTTATATATATATATATTGTATATATATATATATATATGCTCTGCATATATATGTATATATATATATATATATATATATATATATATATATATATATATATATATATATATATATATATATATATATATATATATATTTGATAGAATCGGAAGAAAATCCTAACGCGTTCGAAGTCCAGCTCCGAACATAGAGATTATACATGCGATTATATACTATTGATATTTCACGCTTCCCATATAAAAACTGTTCTGTTGGACTAGCCAAAATAATAAAGACAAGGCTTTTTTTGCAAAAAGGACGAATCACTGTCCAACTCTTCGCACTTAGAAGAAGGGAGCATGGAAACTTTGGAAGAGAAATCTTGAACGCTGAACGAAATAATAGAAAAAGTTATTCACCCATGAACAAAGGTTTCATTTTGTTCTACTAGTTAAAGTTCTAGCTTCTATAAGATAATGGAGAAAGAAATACAACTATTTGATCAATAGAAAATCGATCATCATCTATTATAAAACTGGGTGAGGCTTTGAAAATAACTTCTCCAACATCAGCTGAAGCTGAGAGAGCATTTTCTGCTGCCTGGTTGTTCATACCAAAGCTAAGAACTAGGCTGAGTGATAAAAGCATAAATTGCTTATGTTTTCTCAAATCATTCTTTAAAAATTAATAATTAATGTATTTTATATTTTTGTATTTTGAACTATACAGGGTGGTCCCGCATTCTTGTTACAAACTTTAAGGGTAGATACAGAGCATTGTAACAATCATTTATTGTACAGGAATGTATAGGTGCAAGTGATGCGGTGAGGCGCAAACAGGAAAAATAAAAGAGAATATAAATAGAATTATCGGTTGGTTGTAGTGCCGGGAGGGGACAGAAGATGTCTACCCGCCGTTAAACGTGATGCAGCTTAGTAAGGGAGTCATTTGCAATTGTTCTGACATCTACGATGGGAGACTTCACGTAAGTCGAAAAAACAGCCATGCATTACGTGTACGGCCGTGCAAATGGTGACGGCAGAGCTGCCCTACGAATGTATCACGTGCAGTTTCCTGATCGACGAATGCTAGATCACAGAATGTTTCAGCAGTTACATCGTCAACTTAGGAAACAAGTTCGTTCCAAGTCACCAGACATTATGCTGGTCAACAAAGAGCTTCACGCAGTCCAAACCTGGAAGAAAGCATCGTGAATGGTTGTGGCTGGTAGACGAATGAAAAACAAAGGCTGTTGCTCATCACATAAGTGTGAGTCATCAGACCGTTTGTAGAGTGTTGAACGAAAATCGCTTGCACCCCTTCCATTTTCGGCTTGTACAAGCTTTGAATCCCTCAGATTATCCTCTCCGTTTGAACTTCTGCCGGTGTGTGGTGCAGCAATATGCGCTGCAGCCGGATTTCACAAGTCATGTGCTATTTGCAGATGAGACGTAACGTTTATACATGGGTGTGCTTTTAATGCGCACAATTCTCATGCGAGAACAACTGAGAATCCACTTGCAACTCGACCACATGCACGTCAACAACGATTCTGTGTGAATGTGGCCAGGCTGTTGTATCAACGAAATTTTGATTGGTCCATACTTACTATCAACGCGACATGATGGCGAATGTTATCTTACTTTTCTGGAATAGTGTTACCAGAAAAATGCAGGAGTTCTTATCACCATTCGTAACCACTTAAGGTTTCAGCACGAGGGAGTGCCAGCCCACTTCAGTACTGATGTTTGTACTTACCTGAATGCCACGTTGGGAAGCAAATAGAATTGGGGTTGTGGACTACCGCCCGGCTACCCCGATCCCCGATTTATCGAGGCCTCGATCCCCCTACTATAAGGGACATTTGAAGAATCTTGTTTATGCAATTCCACTTGACTCAGAAGAGTATTTCGTTGCTGAAATATCCGAAGCTGTGCTGTACGTGCGCGAGAAATACCTGGTATCTTAAAATGTGTGCGCCAATCAGCTCCACCAAAGCTGTCAAGCGTATCGTTACTGGTAGACGCAATTTTGAAAGTTGTGTAAACATTACACTTATCAACGGTCTTTCAATAAACACTTTGTCTTTTTTTTTTTTATTTTCAGTATTTGTGCCTCACCGCATATTTCGCCCATACACCCTATACAAAAAATGATTTAAAAATGCCCAAACTAATTTTAAAGTTTGTACCTAATTAGGGACCCCCTGGGGATAAATGAGCATAAATTGTGGAATTTATGTGTATATCCTTATTTTTAATATATATAATTATTATTCTCCCAAATTTAAAAAAATAGCTTGTTTTAGACTTTTCGAAATTTTGTCATTGGGGGTTATTACATTCCCGGGTTTTCCCAAGAAAATTCCGGAAATGAAAAAATACCGGAAATCAAAAACCCCTATTTCCTACTTACGTTTTGGCTGCCAGGCATTTCGGCGGGACGGAAATTGATTTCTGTTTTTTGTCATAAAAAAAAAGGCGACCTGAACAGAAAAGAAAACTTTCCAGATGTTTTTTGTTGGTGACCAAAAATAAACCACCGTTCGTGCTCTATTAAATAAAGCACAGGGGAAAAACAACGTTTGTACATCTTGTAATCCCCCTATTTGTTTATCCTTGTTTTCTGAAATTTAAAGGAAAGTAATATGTAAATCTTAAAATTTGAATGCAAAATATATCTAATTTAAAATTTTTTGTAGTTTTTGTATTTCAAATCATATATATTTCATAAATATCATATAATGTGATAAAAAAAAGAAATTTTTGGGAACATAAGATGTTCTACCTATGAATACTATAGTGGAGCTGGGAAAAGCTTCCCCCAAAAAAAAAAAAAGCAATTGTCTTAAAAATTAAATTAATTTCAAGCATTAAGTTAAATGAATTTCTCTTTATAAATCAGTCTTAATCCCCAAAATATTTTAACATAACATTATTTGGAAAAACAATGCCTTTATAAAGGGTTAAACAAAATTCAGTTCATTTCGATATAAAGGAGTGTAAGAATTTTCTTATAAATTTAAGAAATTCTTTTCCACACACATACAGTCATACCTCCTGTCTTCCACATACAGTCGAACCTCCATATTACGAACCTCTATATTGAAAATTTTTCTATATAGCGTTCCTGGAACCAAGAACACTTCACGATTTTCTTTGTAAAATAACCTCCCAATAGTGAAGTACATTTTCTATATAAGGAACTTTTTCTCTTGTGACTTAATTTTTTTCCTCTATTTTTGAATTATTTCTGGACATTTCATCTCTCTTTTAACACATTTTATGGTGATCATAAACCTTGAACTGGTTTTATTAGGCACCTAACTTGCCGAGAGCAATAGCATTCTGGGCATTTCATCCAAGAAGTGCAACCTTTAATCCCCATTGTTCAGTTCACTAGAAACATCTTCGTTAAATAAATAACATTACAAAATATTGTATGTTTAAAATTACCTGTATGCTTTAAATTAGAAAATGCCCTTAAGACTCATCAATTTTAATATAAAATTATTTTCTTAATGTTGAAAATACAGTGTATTCCTCAACATTCTGTTTTCTTGCTTTCATCGCAGTTTCTCTTTCTTTTTTCCTTTTTTTTTTTTTTGACGGGTAAGATACGAGTATATAACATAAATAGATATTAATTTACAAAAGGGTGCGATTAATTACTTTTTTTAAATAGAAATTTTGTTTATGATTTTAAAATTTGTTTTATGTGATTTATAAACTATATTGAAATGAATTTTCCATAAAACGAACTTTTTTTTCGATTTAGCGACTTCATTAAATAGAGGTCCAACTGCTTATCGAAAAACAAACATTTTCTCTAAGTTTATGTGTAATTTTTTAAAACATTTTAAAGCTAAAAGAATAGAATAAAGTAAATGAAAAAAAAAATCCTTTATACTGTCATTAAAACTCTTTTTTTAAATATTCAAAAAAAAGGAAGAAGTAGTATAGACGAGGGGGGATTTCGGACCCCCCTCCAATGAAAGCAATCTGTCTACTCAACTAAAAGAGTGAATATTCAAATTGTGTGTGAAAATAATAATTTTAAATATGCCAGAAGAATAAAAGAGCAAAATTACACAAGTAGCACAACATGATAACGGTTGACACTGAATTTAGCATTTAAACCAGTGCTTTTCAAACTTTCAATATTGATGATCCGATTTTCAATCATAATTTTCATTTCCCCCCTCCATACAATAGCAATGTATTGAATGCAAACATAATGTACTTTTATATTAAAGCTACAGTACGACCTTATTTACAAACCGTACAAATTATTAATACAATAATAAATGTATACTTTTAATACATTTTAATAATAGGATACGTATTATGTGTTACTTTTCATAGTTCAGAATGTATTTTGTTTTGCATTCTTTCAGTAAATATTTATTATAAAATTATCTTTTATTTTCCACTTTTCAATATGCCACGCCCCCCAAGGGGGTGGGGTGTCCCACAGTTTGAGAAAGGCTGATTTAACTCCTTAACTGGTTTGCTCGTATACCATATGGCAGGGATGGCGAACCAATGGCACGGGATAAAATGTTTTGGGCACGCCAGTGATCAAAATGGTTTTTTTTATGGTATTACGCAAAGCAGTGATCGGCCCGGGGGGAAAAACCCCGGGGTTTTTATTGACTTGCCTCAGTTACATCGTGGACTATAGTTGCTTATAATGTAAAACTCGTCTGCGCATAACAGTCAATTTCGTTGACAGAACTATATTTTAAAATTTGTGTTATATTTGAGATTTTTAACTGTTATTCAACATGGCAACAATTCAGAACAAAAAGTGCAAAAATAGTAAGTGTAACACAGAATTTCAAACTTGGTGAATCTAGAAATAGAAAATTTTTTTATAAAGGGCAAAAGGGGGGCTGTTTTATGTTCTGGGGAAAGTAGTATGCGGCATCGTCTGTAAAAAAAATTTTAAAAAAAAACTGAAATCCTCTTAAAAGTAAACCACAGCAAAATAATTTTTCTTCGAAACATTTGCAAATGACTCCAATTCAGCTGCATTCTATTAAAAATAACCCTACAATCCTAATACAAGTTATTTTTCCATCAATCTACCAACAAAATCACATTAATGTTACTTTAATTTGAATTACATTATAACTAAAAATTTTAACCATAAGTACCAAAAGTTTTTGTAGTAAATAAGAGTTTTTAGTTTTTAAATTTAGTTTTTTTATTTTCCTTAATGCAAGTCAAAATTATTTGATGGCCCTCTATACTCATCAACATTTCTCAAGAAAAAAAAAAATGGCACGTTGATCCATAAAGGTTCGCCACCCCTGCCATATGGGCTACCGAAAGCTGGCCATAACCGGTTTGCCCGTATGCTGTACTGGCACTGACATTTTCTTCTTTCTATCTTTGAATGCGCATATTTGTAATTCTTGTAGTGAGATTATTAGTGCTCTTGTTTTTAAAACATGCAGTTTGTCCACGGTACTGAAATACTTTTCATCCTGGATTATCTTTGTGGTGAAGGAGGGACTTTTTCAAAAAGGGAATTTAGATTCTTGAAAATATTCGATAAATAAGCAAGACAATGTGCAATGTGTTGCTTAGGAAGAAATGAAAATGGAAAGATAGTACAAAACAGCCGATATTATCTCTGTTCTCATTGCACTGTAAGATTTAGTATTACACAATTTTTTCAAATTGTGTGCATATATATTTGCACACACACACACAATACATAACCGTTTAAAAAAGAGGTACAAACATGAATTTTTTTTGTCAGTATGAGAGAAATTCTTTTAAGATATGTGAGACATTCTTTACAGCATGCAAAGTGTATTTACAAAAAGCAAGTGTTCCACAATTATAATATAAAAAAAATAATGTGAAAACTTTAAAATTGAATATTAAATTAAAATTCTTCCATTTTTGCATTATGTTAAAGATTATGCTTAGTTATATGTAATAAAAAAATGTGGCTTCTTTGGAAACATTTAGGGCAAAAAAATTGATCACTTAATTGTGGAGTTAAAAAGAAATTAGAGAATTTAGAGAGAATTAATCTAAAAATGTGGAGTAACAAGCTGAATTTTGTTATATATATATAAATTCTTAAAAATTTCTTTATATTCAATAATTTATAGTGGATAAAATGTTCTTTTTGTCATCTCAATAGCTATCAGTGGCGTAACGTACACTCCTGCATTGCGGAGGGGTGAGGGAAAAGTCTGACTGACGTCAAGTATGTATTTGGATTTGGGGCCCAGAATCTGAGTTTGCAGGGGGGTCCTAATATTCTCCGTTATGCCACTGATAACTATCTGTTTTTCTTTTATTCTTATTTTTAAAAAAAACAATATTTGTGTGTGTGTGTGTGGTCTATTTTAAAGAGACAACTATATAACAAACATTTTTCATTTTTAAAAATTTTTATTTTTTTAAAACTTTAATTAAAATAATCGTTTAAACTTGCGTGCCCCTCTCGCTTTTCTGAACTACCAATGTAAAAGTATGGAAAATAAATGTTTATGAATTAAAAAAAACACACATTACCCCTTTATGTACTTAGTGATTTGATGAGGAAAAAGTTTAAGCGAATTATTCGAATAAGTTCTTTTATTTTACCTAATTGTTAGCATTTTTAATTTTAATGGGCTGTAGCACCCTTAATCTGTCATACCTTCAGTGGGTCGATAAATGAGTACCAAGCTTTCTTGGGGACTAAGCACCGGGGTTTTCGCTTCAGACTGACCACCGGATCGGGATATCTGCTCATACACCTCAGCGCCCAATGGTGACGTATACTGATATGGGGGCCCGTAGACCCAATCTCATGGGAAGTTGGGCCCCTGAGTTTTTGTCTAGCACCCTTTAATTT
>BMAV01023526.1:0-33576 GCA_019973955.1 Trichonephila inaurata madagascariensis
TTCTAAAAGGTTTGGTTCTTTTTAGGTCCAAGTTAGAATACGCTATACCATCCCAAGTCAGGAGGAACAATTGAAAATTTACGTAAAGAAAAGATTCATATTATTCCTAACATTTAATAAACATGGGATCTAATACCGATATAACATTCAGCTACTAAGAGACACATTGAAATATATGCTAATATTCAAAAATTTCTTTTATTTACATATATTAATATATAATATATTAATATGATATTTGATCAATAAATATCATATTCGGCAAGACTTATATTCACCCATATATATATATATATATATATGTGGTAATTCCCTACCAGTATCCTTTTAATTAAATCTTTTTAAGTAATCTTTAAGTACGTTTTTAATTCTTTGGTTCAAAAAATTAACGCATTAATCTTAATAGTAATCAAATAGTATTAGTACATCACAAAATCTCTTTCCCGCCCGTTTTAACCAATCACATCTCTTGAATCTCGTCACCTTGAATATGTGTAAATAGCTGCAGCTCTTTGTAGTAATTATGTGATTGTCGCTGTTCTTTGTCTTCGCCGTGTTGCTAGTGTGTACCAAGTTCGCTGTGTTCGTCCCTGTTTTAATATGAACTAACAATGTGATTGTACACTTATGTTGTGTGTGTCAAAATGAAAAGATGAACGCCCATTTTGAAGATGTTTTCCTGAAAACCCTGGGTAAACCAACAAATACACCAACACCGGCCAACGCTACATATATACCTGTATATATATTCAACCTGTGTATATATATTTATTTATATGTACAGGTTGTCCCATAAATAGCATCGAAACTCTGCATAATCAGTTTCTTAGGAGTATGTAAAAAATACTCCAAATAACTGTACTTGTATGATCTATAGTTCATGAAAAATGTACAAAGTACTTTATAAAACATCACAGCCAGTGCAAGGGGAAAAACACGTATCGGACACACACATCAACAGAAGTATTTTCATATCTTTCCAGACAATAACGCTCTCTAAGCATGTCGATGCCATGCATGTACACGCCGTGGAATGACGTTAAACTGCCATTGAACTCATATTTAAAAGGCTGTAAATTGCAGTTACTGTATTCTTCACCTAGTGATCATATAATAAGTTCGTGAATATCAAGATATGTATTTTATGTTAGATTAATATAATGGTGTATGTCCGTCTATATCCATCACACCGTTCTCTGAATGTCAAAATCATCTACAGGTTGGACGATTGATTACGAAATACGGGAAACGTCTGCCGGAGAGATAGTCGTCACGATATTGAAAGACCGCAGAGAGGCTGACGCTAACACAGACAGATGCAATACTGCGGCGCATGTAAAAGAAATGTCGAGGGAAGTACACCCCACTATACACATTAGCTATAAAACTGTGTGAGGTCTGAAACCTGATGATTTTCAGAAGCGCATGGACTTTTGCGAATGGATGATCTAGCAATATAATGCAGATAATAGTTTCATTGTACATATCTTGTGAACTTATAAAACCTGTTTCACTTGTGATGGGGTATTCTATCATCACAATAGCTATATGTGGTCCCAGGTCAGTTGCTTGCAATTCGGCCACAGGAATATCAGAACACTGGTCTGTAAAGTGTAGCCCTGCTTATTCGGGATTCACCTGCTTGGTCCATTTCTGTTGCATGAACGCCTCTCGGGATAGTTCTACCGGTATTTCTCCATAATGTCTTAGCCAAGATTCTTGATAACATACTCTTAGCGGTAATGCATGGCTTTTAGCTTCAGCATGCTGGGGTTCCAGTCATGGCTATCTCAAGGAATTGGTGTATCGAGATGTAGTGACTACACAAACGAACTTAGTTGCTCGTCTGTATACTCCTTGCACTTCAGTGGACGCCGTGGTACTGCGACATGTGCACTCATCAATTCAACGGAGTACTAAAGCTTGCCTTGATATGCCCTTAGCACATCTGCCTTTACAAATACTTCTAGGGATGGATCCATATGGTCCATATCCAATATGGTGTTATTTTCTTGCACCGACCGTGACATCATCCTTTGTTTTCCGTATTTCTGAAAAAGCTTTAATTGGTAACCCTTTGAAAATTTAAGAATAAAGACAATTATATATTACAAAATCATATTTAATTTTGAAAAATTCAAATTTATTGTGGTGCTAAACATGCATCATTGAGTTTTTTTTACGCTTTTGATGAAATTTGTTTAAAGTTTTCATTTTCTTGACTTTCTTAAAAATTTGAAAATAAATCTGTATACCTAGGGTTGTTTTATCAATATTTAAGCAGTCAATATGTCTAAAATATAAGTATCAAGAGACCAAACAAAACAGTCACATACTACATTTTCAAAATATGGAATCATCAATATTAAAAAAACATATTTTCCTTTTCACATGAGTTATACAACTAGTGACTGCATTTTACCGTTGTGTATCATAAATTATTATTGCCTCTCAATGCGCAGTGTACATAAATCAAAAATATAAACTAAAGTGAACCTCAAAGAGTTTTTGATAAAATAAACCAAAAATGTCACAATAACAATATTCTCACCTGGCGTTCCACTTTTTCCTGGAACTCCCTTCTTTCCCCTGGGTCCTGGTAAACCTGTAAAAAAAGAGAGGGGAGTTAAAATGTGGTCCAGATCAAGCAATTTTTAAGGAAAAACTACATGCCAGAATATTCTTTTAAGAAAAATTCAGATTAAACTGAAATTCTCCAAGGACTTCCAGTCACAGAACTTCTCGGACAAGATTCTCAGTCGCAACTTCATTTTTCACGTCACAGAGCGGTTTTTATTCTCTTTGGCTCGTTTAATCTTTCAAAGCTCTTCGTCCATTCAACCTCGACGCTCAATTTTTCCCCTTTTTCTATTTTCTTTGCCCTCGTTTAAATAGTTCCTGCGGTTTAACGGTTAGATACGAAGATGACTTGGCGCTGGAATCGTTTATCTTCTAGGGAAAATATTTCGTTTGAGGCACAGGTTGGAGAGAGAAAAAAGTTTTGCTTTTCCCTCCGGAATATCATTTTCGTACGGTTTTCCCTTTTTTTTTTAAGTGGAATAGTTTGTTGGGGGAATTTTAAGCAGACTAAGACTTGGAACTAAGCATATAAATATAGAAAGATTTAAAGTACTTTGTTATTATGTTAAAAATTATCTCCATCTTATGAGAAAAGAAGGAAAATATTTTTTTTTCTTAAAAGAAGACTTTTATGACTTTTTTGCACTTAAATTCAGTATATCGAAAGAACAATTTATTTTAACAATTCCCTCAACTATAACATATTTTAAGCATTATTTTTTTGTCTTTTTGTTTTTCTGAGTCCTTTCTGAAATCAAATGTTCTTTAACTTTGGAAGTTTTATAAAAAGTTCCATTACCAGTTCCAGTTTTCAAAAGACACGAATGAATTATTCTTGGAAGCAAATACATAAACTTTCCGACAAAAACTAGAATTTCCTTTGTTACCTATTGTGAATTTTACTGAAATTTTAACATACAGATACTATGCAACAGAATACAGCTATCTTTATTTTATTATTTTTAATTTAGATAAGATTAAAGCAAAAACTTAGATTCTGAAAATTCAAACTCCTTACATAACTGAATATTTTTTTTAAATTAAAAGGAAAATCATTTATCCAAATTAAACTCTAGTGGGAGATATCGATTATAACTTAACTTAATGGAGCAACAGCATGTGCTCAACTCAGTATACGTGATCTTGGGCCCTGAGGTGCATGAGCAAATGTTCAAGTCAGGTGGCCAGCTTGACTCAAACCCTCCAGGGTTAAGTTCCCAAACAAGCTTGATACTCCTTTATCGGCCCACTGAAGGGATGAAAGGCTGAGTTAACCTCACCCAGCCCGAGTTTGAACCCCTGACCTGTGGTGTGGAAGAAAAATGCACTAACCACTCACCGACTGAGCTTCAATATCGATTATTTTTGAATAATAATTTCTTTTTTTATTATAAAACTATAAAAACAAAATGTACTAAAGCGTAAAAATAAAAAATGAGGTATTTTTCCTAAAGTAATGAAGCATAAAAATGTTCTATGTCGATAGGAATAATACCCCCAAAAGGAAAGTATAAAAAAGAAATTTCAAAAAAAAAATCCCACAGCTAAAATGGATTTTACTGAGAACTGTCTTCGAAAATAATTAAACAGATTGAGTGTCCATTAACATCCCATTGTACGCAAAACGGGGACTATTGGTGACGGAGATTGTAATTTTGAGCCATTGATGGGGATGACACCTGAGCTGACATTCCTCTTTCCTAAGTTTCCACACCACGCCAACGTGAGGCCCTACCACTTATCAATCCAATTCTTGCGTTCACAATGAAAAATCAGTTGATCAGAGGTCCTTTTCATGAATTCGTGACCGACGAGTAAAGGGTTCCACCGAAGACCCACTATGTAGTGAGTCCTGATATACGTGAAAACAGTTCTGAAGATTCTCAAGAACTTATACTGGCGTGGTGTGTATATTTAAATGCACATCACGTGCTTAATTTGTCCTCGTCATTTTACCGGTGTTCAAAATTACGAGGTGGTCACCGACAGCCCTATTATAGCTTCAGAATGCGTAGTCCATAAATAGCCACTCACGTAACACGAGTAACCAATGAGAGGCATTAATGACACACGCCTTACTGGTATGTTGCAGTCAGATCATCAAAGTGAAGTATCCTGTTGACATTAAAATGCAATATTTGCCGTACAGTGATTTGTTGTATTTATAAAAAGAACAATTTTAATTACGTAAAAGAATTCAGTAATCGAAATATGTAATTATTTTTTCAATAAAACTATAAAATTAACTGGAAATTTTTAAAATAGCTAAAATTATATTTAATACTTTCAGAAAAACAAACAAACAAGAAAATAGGTTATTTTCTACTGTGAATAATGTTAATTTTCATTCAAAGATTGGTATTATTACATTTTTTTTTAAAAAAAAAGAGTTTGAATTTACTGCTTCAATAAATCCAACACACAAACATATTATATATCCTACGATAAAGCTTCATAAAATATATCCATACATTTTTTTGCAATAATTCTGCAAATCCTCGTATTTTCATATTGCTTAGGTAAATATCTTTAAGAAATTAATCACTAAATTAGATTCATTAGCATTAATATTGTGACATCTCTCGCATTCTTCTTCTAACATAACCTCTACGTTCTTTGTTGGCCAATCGATTAATGTAGAAAACTTTTCAACCCAAATCCAAGAAGTGAAACGAAGCATAGATGCAAATAAGATAACCTTTTTAAAAGGCGATAGAAATTTAGTGAGCAAGGATGGCAACTTAGGAGGAACTGATAGTTCGGAAAAAGGTAGAAGTGTATTTTGACGGCCTACCTACATCACGATATCAAGCCATACAAGGTCAATATTGCACTCGAAACTAACTGAATATCTTTGAAAGTAAGAACTGTTTATATTCAACCAAGGTAGGAGGATTATATTCTGAAAAGCTAGTATATTATTGAGAGGATTAGGCAGATATAATAATTTTTATTGATAAGTGATCTATGGTGCGCATCTGGTATAAAACTGCGTACTTTGGTTTTTCTCCTTTTTAAAAAGTTTGTTTATATCTAAGTTTTTTAAATTCTTTAAAAAAAGTCATATTAAGAATTATAGAATGTCCTAATTCCGAGAGAATCCACACCCTAACTTACGGGAAACCCCAGACATGGCTATCGAACGATGCTATGTCGCAATATTATATCCCAATATGATTATACCTAAATATTTACTAAAATATTTAATAATATTTTGTTTGTTGTTTGTTTTTTGGTTTTTTTAGTATATGTTACTTGTATAAATATAAATAAAGGATCCAAAGAATAATTCCTTCAATAAGATACATAATCTAATAGATTATACATTATATCTAGATCTATTATATCTAGATTATACATAATCTAATGAACTGAAAGTAATACGTTAATCTCATTTTGCCGTGAAAAAATGCTACGACAAAAACAGCAGAAAGGAGGTAACAACTTAGTTGTATGCAGACTGATACGACGAAGAAAAACTCGTATGCGAATACTCTTTGACAGCCTGACATCTCAATAAATCATCTGAGAGAAACACAGAAAATGAATAGAAAGTAACGATAGTGCCATGTTAATATAAAATTAGTATTTTTGCCTAATATAAAATAGTAACAATAACTATAAATACATCTTACCATTATGAAAATAAAAGTTACTGTGAATATTTCTTTTTGTGCTTCAATAGAGGGAGGAAATTAATAATAGAAAAACTGAAACTTAGTATATACCTATATTGCCAAAAAAAAAATCAAAATGACTGCATTGTGAAAGAATGATTAATGTGTAAAAAAATTTGCTTAAAATTAATTTTTAATATTTTTTTATATTATTTACAGTCATATAACACAAGTTATTAGTAAATATTAACAATAAAAAAATGTTTCTTCACTTGGAAAAAAAATACACTCTAAAAAGTTCTCTAAGAAATTGTTCATAATAAATATAATTTTTTTCTAACAGAAATTGAAAAGCAGTCAAAATGACTTCCTTTGGGCAATCTAATTTAAATCGCAAGCCACCAAGTGAAGTTAATTTTGGTTCAGAACTATTATTCTTCAAATTAGAGGGACCTCATAATTTAAAAATATGCATATTTCCGCTTGTGATGATTAACTTTTAAGAATAATAAACACACACACACACAATATATATATAAAATAAATTTGTATAATATTTCAAAAACCAGAAATAATAGATAATGAACATAACAAGAAATAACGTAATAAGAGTATAAAAGCAAAACATGAAGATCGAAAAAATACTAAAAGGAACTATAAAAAAGAACCTAGCGAGTCAGAATGCAATTCGGACTTAGGACCGAATAAGTGGGTTAGGACTAGTTTTAAGACGCCAACCTTCCCCTTTGCAACTCGGTAGGGAAAAAACCCAAAAAAAAGAAACAAAAATTTAAAGTATATAAAAAATTCAAAGTATATAAAAAAAAAACAAAATTCAAAGTATACAAAAAATCACAAAGAGTATGATAAAAACCACTGATTAATATTCTGAAACAAATTCTCCCAATTTCTTAAAGCAGAGAAAAAAAAAATTATTAAACGAAATCTTCCTACTTACAGATCCCTTTCCAAGAGAATCAAGAGTCTTGGGTATCTCTGAACGTATCTTTTGAACTACCCTTTACACTAACGAGCATAGATAGATATCGAGATAGATGACAATCAATTTTGGTAGGCTTTGAATTGGTTGATTGTCAAAATGTAAATTTGTTAGGTTCTAATTTGGTTGGTTGTCAAAAATGTGTAAGATGTTTAAGATGTGTGTGGAAAAGATGTAAACTGTGATATGAGTGTTATGATATAATCTTCACAGCAAGACCACTAACATGCTGACTTTGAAATCCTATTGTTGTGTGGTGGATTTGGAATCAGAAGTAGCAAGACGACTAGTATATTTGTGATGAATATAAGTTCTTAAGAAGTTAAAAGGGTATTCATGATCTAAACAACATTTAAAAAATTTTTTGATATTATTAAATTTATCGATTTTGTGGGTAGTTAAGTTATCATTTCTAAATAAAAATTCAAAAATAACATTTCTATAAATTGATAAATGCAAGTTACTGTTCCATACAGGAATTTTAATTATATGGAACTTAAAAGAATCTCTTTGTCAAAAATGTTACTGACTACATTATTGTTAATTAGTTGCAAATCTAAATCCAAGAATTCTACCATATTAGAGTTAAAGTTTGTTTTAAGGAGGTTGAGATAGTCGGGGTAGAATGTAATATTTGGTTTATATTCATTATTTTTACCAAAAATTATTAAATCATCTATATAACGATAAATCAAGTAAGAATCATTAACAATATAGTCAATTTCAAAAAAATGTAAATACAGGTTCGCTAAACAATTACTAGCTGGTATATATACACACGATATTAGCGGTATATATACACGCGGGGTATACGTTCCATCAAAGTCGTGCGTTATATGAAACAGCGTTAAATGAGGTTATCTCATCACGTAAATAATAGGGTTAGGGGAAGATGGGTGGAAAATTGGTCCGTTATTTTGCCATTAAATTTATTAATTATGTTTTTATAACAATAAAATAAAAATATATTTCTTACAAATATCAAAACATAATAAACGAATATACATATAAAAATAAATAAAATTCTAAGTCAGTATGTTTACATTTCAGATCATTCAGTCTCTTCTGTATTTAAAATTTTCTGTCTTATTATCAAGTAGGTAGATTTACTTAACCCGCGGTCACTCGCGCCTGTTTTTGCTACCTTCGTTACTCGCTGGGTGTAGAGAACACCCCAAACTTTTAACGCGTGTATTTAATTATAAAAATAAAAATTAAGTCATTATGATACATATTTATAAAGTACAAGATGTGTTTTGTATTATACAAATAAAATTATTTAATTTATTGCACACAAATGAGACTAACATTAATTTAAACTAAACATACAAAATTTTCATTTTAAAACACATAATTTTATATTTTTTCATAAACCAGTATAAAACATATATGCCAGTAATAAATATACTTTATAATTAATGAGATAATGATAGTAGAAAGTAGAAAAATAATATATTTTAATCATTTTCCAAACTTTCAGAGCAGACTGTATACAAATGCTCAACTTCTCGCGAGAATTCTCAGCCCTCCAGATAAACTTTTCAAGGTCATTACATTCCAACCGTTCCTTAAAGAGGGATTGCATCACGCCTGAAGGTTCAATGACCTAAAATGTGCAGCTACAGAAATAATCGTGGTTCTGCACATTCTTTTTAGAAATCTGGGAGGATTTTCTTGTTGCTGGGGTGTATAGAACACCCCGCGCGAGTGATCGCGGGTTAAAGATATATTGTGTTCAATTTCGTCGTCAATTTATATAGAATGTCTATTTTCCATTTCATACATTGTAATATTCTTAGAACAGGTAATTCTAGTTGTAGAGCTTGTCGTAGTTGCAGTTGCTGATAGCAGTATTTTTTCTTTATTCTTAAGAATGGTCCTTGTTGTTGAATTTGCCAAATTCAATGCAGAACCAATGTGAGATTGACGCTGAACTGTATCTAATCTTCTAATCACTTGCATTTTAGTTTTTAGTGAAATGCTTTTTTCTTGTAGCTTTATTTTCGTGGTTTTTATTATCACCCATATTAAAAACTAACAATACTAATATTTGTCACTATAGAAATCATTGTATTATCTAAATTTATTCTTACAATAACGTCAACAAATGTTTGAAATGATAAAAGTACGTTCGTATAACACCACAGGAAAGATGAAACATAGATAAACTGCTTCGGATATCGGGAAGCCTAGCGCTGCACGTAATTTCGGGGAATCCCACAATTAAAAAAAAAAGAGTATTAAACCGAAACAGCGCTAAACGAAACAAAGTTAAGCGGGGTCTTACTATATATATATATATAATAAATATACATAGCATATAAATATTAGATAAATAAAAAAGGATCAGACACGTACAGGGCCATTTCTTACAACTTAAGTGTTGGAATTTGTGGTAAAATAAAGTGGCAAACTATTTACAAAAACATCCATAAAATACAATTTCTTCTTCATAAACCCCTCGTTAAATTATGGCCATGGTGCTATTATTAAGTTTATTTTTCGCTTCCTTCTTTCCAAATGAGAGCAAATAAAAACGATTTGCAATAATTGGAAATAATTAAGCTTCAAGCCATTTTACACTAGTCTCAAGGATTTAAAACTCAAGCAAGATTCAAACAAACAAGATGCAATACATGACTTAAAAAAAAATAACATTATTTTTTTATTTACTTTAATATTAAATTTTTTGTACACATTTAAGTATTATTTTTTTTAAAAAAAAATTGCTGATTGTGTAATTTGAAATATTTATTGCAATCAATTATAATGTTCCTCATAAAATTCATATACATAAGACATAATTCTTTTCAGAAGTATAAAAAACTAATTTGCTTTGCTTTGGTTAGAAAAGGCTTCGTTATTTTTAATTTAACTTAAATTTTATCCACTCTATGATCAGCGTTATCAATGTACGCGTGCACACATACATATATGTATACATATGTATATATTCTGAAGGGAAATCGAAAAAGTGACAACTGGCGATATTAATGAGAAGTAGATGCTGTCGGTGTTTGCAAATAGGTAGATGTAGCATGGATAAGACACAGTATCTAAATGCATTTGATCACGGGCAAGGTGTCTAGTCTCCTTAAATACTCAATCTCGAAAGTAGCATAGGCATTGGATGTTTCACAATCCACTATATCACAAGTTTAATGTAAATACCTAGATTCCAATAAAATATCCCCTTAAGGACTAATAGTGTACACGATCTTCATTGAATCAGTTGAAGGTTTAGCCACCTCATCTCTGTAGTTGCCAGGGGAATTCAAGACATTAGCAAGAATATTTAAGAACGTTAGAGATTTCATAGGGCGCCAAAATGAATCCTGTGTGAGTATATGTGGTCGAAAAAAAAATTTTAATCACTTTTGATCACAGCGTTTGTGCTTCTTTTTATCTAATATAATACTTTTCATCCAAATGCTTTGTATCACACAAATTTGTCCAAAAAAAATAAATAATAATAAATAA
The DNA here is from genome assembly GCA_019973955.1 of Trichonephila inaurata madagascariensis. Classification (NCBI taxonomy): domain Eukaryota; kingdom Metazoa; phylum Arthropoda; class Arachnida; order Araneae; family Nephilidae; genus Trichonephila; species Trichonephila inaurata. The sequence continues at coordinate 10,678 of BMAV01023526.1, forward strand.
AATAAACTTCTCTTTGTTTCCTTTGACTGTTGCTTGTGCAGTCATGCAGAGAGCATTAACGATCGGGCAATATACATATATATTAGAACGTCGTTTATCCGAACGTTTATTATCCAGAGCATCAAATATCCAGACCAGTTTTTTTTTTTTTAATTTTTATCAACTACATGTACTGTATATGAATACGTTTTCGAACAGGGCAATGCTCTACAGTTGTTTCGCGAGAGGCCAAAAGTGACGAGAAAACCCAAGGTCAGGGATATTTGGGGATTTCAGTTGTGTGATTTGATAAACATCTATACGGAATATTAGCTCACTTTGTTTCCAAATGAGGGGTGTAAACTTGTTCTTTTGTTGAGTTGTGAACTGATATGGCTTCGAATTTAAAACGGAAGCGCAACGTCTTGAACATAAAGACAGAACTTTGACCAATCGATACAAGGATTTCAAAAATGCGATGAAGCAGATGTAGAAACCTGAATGGCATGCGATGCAGAAGACTGTGGATTTCAAATGCTAAATGATGACGAGATTATGACTTCCGTGCAAGATGAATCCGACCCTGTCGACGATGAAATGGATGAAGACGAGGACCACAACAACAACGAAAGTAGCAAGAGACCATGAAATGCTGACGTGTTTTCTGCGTTAGAGATAGCTATGGAATGGTTCGAACAACAATCAGAGTGCTGTCCTTATCAACTACTGTTGCTCAAAAAAATCAGAGACCTTGCAGAGAAAAAAACGAGGGTTTACAATGGTACAGCAAAAAATAAGTGATTGTTTTCCACAATTAAGGTAAAATTGCGACATTTTGCACCTAATTTTCTCTTTTACTTTAAGCACGTTTCTCGCATGTGACGATTTTCAATATTCATATATTGTTCGGTTTCATGTACTGTATGGATCACATTCGGTTTTCGGTTATCCGAACAATCGCGTATCCGAATGGTGTCCGGTCCCAACTGATTCGGATAAATGACGTACTACTGCATATATATTTATTAAACCTTTCACAGTTTTACGAATATTCCCATTGTTTTTGACACAAATACGCAATCCATGATAAAAAATACTTATTATCTTAGCGATTACTGAAAAATATTATTTTTGTTACTATATTTGAAACAGTAATTGCGAAATATAATTTTTATGCTCTGACCCAAAAAACATTTTAAAACTGAAAAACATGAGTCACATAATGTTCTTCTGTGACTAGTTTTAATGTAGTGAAAAATAATAAATTGTTTCGGAAAAAATCTTTGTAGCCAATAAATTTCTTATGCAAGTTTGATACTTTGCAACACAGAAGAAAGAAATATATTTTGAAATAATCGAATTTTCTTCTGTTTTTAGCATTTTAGAGTAAAATATCGGTATAATATGTGAAAGTCCAGTGACATTATGTAACAAAATGTTAATAATAAAAAAATAATTTTAAATCCTAATTTAATGTTAATGGGGTTATGTATTATTTTATATATATTTTTTAAAAAAAACAAGTTTAAATAATTAAAATACTGAAAAGTTTCTTAAAATGCAATTGTATTATTAAGAGCTCTCAATTTTCAATAGACTATGAAAAACTGCAGAAATTCTAAAAATAAAACTGTGTGAAATTTATTTTATTCTGATTTTATTATAAAATAAATATTCAGAGCTTAAGTATATATGAACTAGACAAATCTAAACATATAACAGGTATTTTGAAATTTAAATATAAAATTAATGATCACGAGATGTTTATATATTCTCCCATATTTTTATAGTTAATTTACATGTTTATTGTTTCCCCAAGGATTCTGTAGATGAAATTTGCTTCAGTATTTGAATTCTAGAATAGTCCTATGTAAAAGTGAAAGGGAAAGTACAAATAAAAACAATTAGAATAAGACTAAAATACTTCCATACATTTGGAATATTTATTCGTGTGCTCATTATTCACAAATATATTTGTTGATAAATATTAATCTAAACACAAAATAAAACCTTAACTAATAGTTAGGATTATACTTATTACTTTCGTATTTTTAACGTTATTTTTTTTGTCTTACTAATATCATTACGTGAGTATTATCAGGAATGCCACGTTTTATTTACTTTGAAACAGAGTATCTAAATACATTAAGGCAAATAAATTAATATTCGAATTCTCATATGTTTTTATTGCTTGTTTATTATTTAAGTTGATCTTGTTTCTCAGCATTTATATTTACTAGCAGTCATTAAATGAAGTACAAATAGCAACTTTAAAACGCAATAAATTTTAAATAAATAGCAATTATTTATGGACTATGTTATGTAAGTTTGCATCAAAGCACTTATAAAATGAAAAAAATCTATAATCCCACTGTTTCAGTGTATCTACTGTACTATTTAATAATAATTCTTTAAAACTTAAATTAACCTGTCAATATATTTTTGTGATGAAGAGATATTTCATTTGTAACGTTATTTGGCAATTCTTAAAAATAATTTTTCATGAATAATTTAAAAATTACCGTATTATGTATTCTAGTAAAAGTTAATATATATATTTTTCTTAATTTATGAAAATGAAAACAGGATGCATCATTTTCACCTCACAAGTTCTAAATTTTAAATAAATTTATAGATACGAAACATTTTATTCGTATATTGGATTATCATTTAATCCAGAAATAGATATCTAATAATTTACCTTAAGATATTTTGCTTCATTTTTGTTTCAATTTCAGGCATAAAATAAAGGATCAGTTTTATAATATTTTTTCAGGAAGCGGTATATACAATTATCCATTTCATACTTTTCAGAAAACAATTAGGATGTACCAAATAAAACTCAATTTCTTCTTTTGGAATAAGAAAAAAAATATTTACAAAAATCAATGTAATGGTCAGAACTAAAATAGAAATTGCTTGCATAAATAAACATTAAACTATGCAATAGTTCTAAAGTAAGCAAAACATTCTAATCGTCTTTTTTTGAGAACTGTATGAAATGAGGGGTCTTCAGTTTAACAAATATATATATATATATATATATATATATATATATATATATATATATATATATATATATATATATATATATAGTATAATTATATATATATATATATATATATATATATATATATATATATATATATATATATATATATATATATATATATATATATATATATATATAGTCTTATTCTCTAACAAGAGATAACATCCAACATATATATGCAGTTTGTGCCAAAGTGTTCGCACACTTACAATTTTCTAAAAAAATGTAATGTTCTCGACTAATAAATATTAATACATCGGAATCGCAATTTGTTTATTATACCTGCACTTTGTTTTTATTCAAATAACATAATCAACTTTAAAACATGGTATAAAGATTACTTTAATTAATGATCAAAATTCTACTAAAAATAACCAACAAAAGTCTTCGTGCACTTAAAAAAAAAATCTCAATATAACTTTAAATATTCTGTGTTTCTTTATTAATTTAGTGCTTAGAAGGATATCAGTGTCCACAGCAACTTTTAAATGTCTTGCTTTTGATTTCATCATTTTTGATTTTATTTATTTTTTTATTTGTAATTTCTAAATCGATATTCCTATCGATATTATTGTTTTTACTTCACATTTTATTTTTATATGTCATGTTTTCTTTTTTAAATTTCAAATTCTCACCAAATATGCTTTATTGGGCTTGAAAGGTGATTTAGTAAGTTATTTTTCAGAATTTGGGGACAGTTATAAGGACAACAGTGGTGTACATTGAGTACAAAGCTCTGGGTTTCATTATCTCGTTAAAAAATAAAGTCGCTGCCAATATCCAAACTTTGGGCGGATAATTTCAAATTGCTCTTTAAAATATTTAAATAGAGCTCATGATTTTCAATAACACAAAAAGTATCAAATTACCTAATCCTGAAGTCGACATACACCCACACGCAAAAATACCTCCACATCCATGCTGAAGAATGCAGGTGCAGGTGTTCTTATTTCGACTAAATTCTTGGGTTTAAGTTCCTCATTTGTTCGTCTTCCAACTATTATACGTCATCGGAACCAAAAAACTTGAATTTTCTGCCATCCCAATCAATTTGCTATCAATGTTGAATTTTCTGAAACCCAATCCCAAGATTTTAGTTGGTACAGTGAAGCATGAAGGTAGAGTTGTTTTAGTGTGGAGATGTGTAAATCGGCCTCAGGATTAGGTTATTTGGTATTTTTTGATGTTATTGTGAATCATGAGCTCTATTCAAATATTTTAAAGAACTAAACTCAGTGGTACCATAGCCCATGAAGGCCAAGTCCTACTGTGTCCATCTCAGTATTCGTGACCATGAGCACTGAGATGCATGAGCAGATATTCCGGTCAAGTGGTCAGTCTGAATCGAAACCCACAGTGTTAAGTTTTCAAGCAAGCTTGGTACTTATTTATCTACCCACTGAAGGGATGAAAGGTTGAAAATATTGTAAAAAACAATTTGAAATTATCCGCTCAAAATTTGGATATTAGAGGCGACTTTATTTTTTAACGAGATAATGAAGCAAGCGCACTGTTCTCGATGTACGCCACTGTTCACCTTATAACTATCCCAAGATGCTCAAAAGTTGCTGCGGACGCTAAAAGATATCCTACTTACTAAATTAAGAAAAAAACACAGTATTTAAAGCTATGTTGAGAATTTTTTTAAGTTACGAAGACATTCGTCAAATAATTTTTTAACAGTTTTTGATTATTCATTAAGAACAAGTTACATATATTATAAAAAATTGCAATTCTGATGTATTAGTTTATATTAGTCGAGAACATTAAACTTTTTAGAAAATTGTAAGTGTGTGAACACTTTTGATTTCTACTGTATATATAAAGTTTTAAGCAAAAATATCTCGTTTAAATTTAAATGTTTGCCTTTTCAAATTTTGTCAACAATTATGAAAGAGATATTTCAGCAATTTTTTGTTATATTTTATTATCAGTGTTTCAGCATGTTCTTGTGATATTTGAACAGTAATGATTTCGTATATAATATTGTATTTTTTTTAAATCGAAGCCGCCATCGATTTTAAGCAGGGCCCCAAATTCTCAACACGTTTTTGCGAAAAAAAATAATGCAAAAAGCTTTATAAACATCTGATATTTAAGAAATTAAAAATTGTTTAAATAACTAACAAAAAGTGAAAAATTAATTTATTTTACCATAGTTAAAAACTTTTAATACATAGACGAACCAGTAATTTCTCTAACCATTAGTAACATGCTTAATTTTCCCTATTAAACGAATTCTTTCGCTTTCAATTCTAAGCCCCGCCCGACTTTCAGTAGCATTAACTTTGGAGAAAAAAATGAAACTTAGATTCCAATAAATAAGGTAATTCATTTTAATTACTTGTAAATCCAAACTAATGCTTATATAGTTTTCGTAGAACACAATGATTATTATTTATTTTACTATGCTTTCGATTTACACTGCTGGTCGCCCAAAATGCAACTCCGTGAAGGGGCATTTAAACCTCGTGATATTTCCATCGTGCGTATACCACGATGGGATATGCAGATAAGTGCATATTTATTTAATTTCACTTATCCAAATTTACATATTTTGCGTGATATATAATGCTATAAAAAAGGGAACACAATCCTGGAAAGTAAATAAAAGAATCAGAAGAGTAGGAAATGGAATAAATAATGAAAAACACATAACAGCATAAGTTTCTCAAATATTCTTACATCTGAATGTATTATAAGGCTCATTTCTTTTTCAAAGGGAAAAATTCGTTTCTCCCATTTTACCATACATTCATTTGAATTTCTATTTTATTGTTTTAGTTATAATAACTTCGAGCACAGAGAAATCGGGTTCTTCCCGGTCGAACTGTTTCTTCTTATTGTTCAATTATGCTGAAATACCAAAATGTGTATTTCCACTCCGTTGGTCTTCAGATAGACATTTAAAAACAACGTATAAAAGTCTCAAATCCGTTGCTTTATGTTTAACCCCTATATATTGGAAAACATAAATATTTGCTTTTTTATTTTCCACGGTGCTTTACCCTTTTTTCCCTCCTGATTTCTGTAAGTGTTTGTAAATGCTCGAAATTTTCCTTTCTCTGTGCAGTTAAGATTTACTTTATTTTTTTTATTTTGGAAAGAAACTATTTATGTCAGGATTTAGCCCTGCTTTATAATAAATTTCGATTTGAATACCAGACAGAAATTTAAGAATATTTACTCGATATTACTCTGACATTTTGTCTTCCTTTTTCCCATGTAAAAAAATGTGCTTACATTTGAAAATATTATAAGTGAAAAATACACAAATAGTATACGTAACTTATATTTAAGCTTTCAAAACATCAATATAGCTCGTTTTATTTTAGTTTTAAAAAGTATCAACTCAACATTTTAACATAATTTTAATACTTTAAAAACTATTGTGATTTTGCTAATAATATAAATAAATGCTTATGTATGAGATTATATAAACACAAATGAACATGTATTTTTATGCATAAATTAATGTATGAAAAACAGACGCTTGGATTATCTTCTAAAATGAGCGAAATTTATAGCCATTAAGGCGGAAAGAATATTTAGTTTAAGATGTTAATGAGAGAAGTAAAGTATACCGTAAAATCTGGTGTAAAAAGCGCACCTATACTTTCAAGCTGTATTTTTTAATTTTTAGGTATATTCACTGTATAGCGCACACACCCCGGTTTACGAAGAAATCTGAAATTGCGTGTCAATGTTCTTATGTTTTAGAGTCATTTGTTCGAGGTATTATTCCAAGCTTTATAAAAAAAATTGTATTCTTCTAGAACTGCAATCATTTAAGTTCATAAGGAATGTCATTTCTTTTAAATAAACAGTTTCTTAATATACCTAGAAGTCTAAAATTTTTTTGCTTATCGTTTTTATTTTAAAACTTTCATTTTTATTCCCTGCGTATAACGCTCACCCGTAAATTTCGATGTTGTTTTTTTATATTAAAAGTGCCCGTTATACGCCGGATTTTACGGTAAGTAAAAAAAAATAGTTTAATATAAAGAATTTTAAAAACAGGTTTGTTATAAAATAAATGTAAAACAGAATAGATGACGCTTCAAGTCATATCAAAGTTGTACTTATGCTATTAGCATATAGAATCAGTGGTGTAATGTTCCTTGTACTGTATGTCTATGTCTTTTCTGGTGTCCAAGAAAAATAATAAAAATGTTTAGATAGGTGAACTCGTCATTGGAATAAGATTCCACATATTTAATGGATATAATTGCCTATCTGATCCAATGAAATTTATGAAAAGGATTCTGGGAATATAATAAAGTTATCCATCAAATACTAATGAAAACGATATTAAAATAATTCGTGACAAATATGATGCATTTATTTTGCGTGTGAAAGAAGTATTTTGGAGTTCAAGCAAAACAAATATTTGAATCCATTTGATAACAAATTCCATTCATCAATGTGGACGCGGTAGTGTAGAGGTTATGGTCACGAACTGTTGGCCGAAATGTCTCTGGTTTGAGTCCTAGAGCCATTGAAGGTCTACCGTGTATAGAGAGCTTATGCACGTTAAATCTGTCCGCCCTTTGTTGTGGCTTGGTAGTTATGAAGGGTAAATGCCAATTCAAGTATCGTCCTCTTCAATTGACCGAGGTTCAAAATTACGAGGTCCGTCACCCATAGCCCTCGTGTTGCCCAAGAGTGCGACGATAATATAACTCACTCACTCAAAGTGTAATAATGTCGAAATGAGCATCGTTCTAAAATTCATCTAAAGAAGAACTAACGTGAAAGAAGCCTCCAAACCGCGTGGAACTTTCACCGAGTATATATCGTGAAAGGATATGTAAATAATTAGCGCTTCTGTGCAGACGCACACTTCAGCCCCTGTAAAGCTATTAACAAGCAATGCATAAAAGTGGAACAAAATGCCATTTGGAAATACTTCAGTTACTTTTCCATGCAGAAGATTCAATGTGACTTGAAGAAGAACATGAGGGTCATTTGATCATGTTTCTCAACTCTTACGAGGAAGAATCGTAATTCAAAAAGAATGTGGAATATCCTGCTAGGAAATCGACGATCATGTGATTTAAAATCAATCAAGAGTGATGCGGATTAGTAATCCAGTGGATGTAGAAGACATTGCGACGGCACTGATTATACTAGCTTTGTAACTAGAGAAATCATACCGCCATGGATAGATGTGCCATGTCAAGAAAATTTTCAAAACAAATACGGTCTACTGCAAAATAATATACATTTGTATGCACAATTCCACGTCTCTTTCAGTAAAATTGTCAAGCCAGCCATAGACATTTTGTCATACTCTCAAGCGCGTTTGCATCTGCAATAGTATAATAATGCTGAACACGGACAACCGAATATCACGACATTGACTTTACGAACGAATCGCGCTTCTGCCCACAACAGTACAAAGATCTGATTAGAGTCTAGAACCAAGTTGGAGAGAGGTTGCTTGACTATTACCTAATACATCATAATAATTCAGTATACGGTATTATGGTTTTTCAAGGTCCTTCCCTCAATCCGTAGTATACATTTCAGATATAATAAGTAGCCAGCTTCATATTTTTGTGTGATGTTCATAGTCTACCTGTTCACTCGAACTGGTTCACTTTCTGGCAAATGGGTGGAAAACGATTGGAAAGACAGACACTACCCACTATTATATTATATTAAGTTAGACATTTAAGTTAAGAGTGGAGAGATGCAGCCTGTGATCTTTCATACCCTGGCAAGAGTGATCCTAGCAATAGGGTGTGTGATCCCCCCTCATCTGTATGCAAAGTTTACACCTTCTGACCCTGCTTTCAATTAGGTGGTGAACCACCACAGAATTAAGCAATCACCATTCTTCTTGTAGAGCAGTTTTCAGCTCAATAAGAGTGGCTGGAGGTGGGAAACGTAAAGATACAGCACGACCGAAACCAACCCAAAGATTTTCAATGGGATTAAGGTTGGGCGAATATGCTGGCCACGCCATACGCGCAATCCCTTCCCTCTCCAGGTAATCATCGATGATGTCAGCTCTATGGGGACGTGCGTTATTGTCCATTAAAATAAAAGTAGGGCCAACTGCTGCAGAGTACAATCTCACAATGGGTTCTAGGACTTCCTCTCGATACCGGACAGCCGTCACAGAACCCCGTTTAAAGATGTGCAGGTCGGTGCGGTATCCTAATGAAATTCCTGCCCATACCATAATGCTTCCGCCTCGGAATGCGTGATGTTCAGTGATGTTTTGGGGCTGATTGCGTGTTCCTTGTTTGCGTGTTCCAAATCTTGACTCATCATTAAACATGACATTGCCCCAGTCAGACACAGTCCAATTGCCATGTTCCCGGCACCACTTTAATCATGCTTATCTTGATTGGACGAATAGAGGAACACAAATTCGAGGTACCCGGGCATACAGTCCATTCATATGTAATCTTCGGCGTACAGTAGCTGCAGATATAGCCTTACCAATGGACGCTGTAACCATAGATGTCACACGTGTGGAGATCTCTCTGCGATTCCGCTTGGCTACATAGCAATATAGTGATCTTCCGTGGGAGTTGTAACCCTTGGACGACCGCCTACGGGCCTTCGGACAATTGTCTGTGTGGTTTGGAATTGTTTCTATAAACGTGAAATTACAGAATGATGAACGCCGAAGAAAAGAACAACATTTGTGATCGACTCTCCTAATTCAATGCGCCCCACAGCACGCCAGCGCTCTGGATCTTCCATTTGTTTTCAGGAAGTCATAGAAACACGTATGTCTTGAAAATAAATTGTACGAAAGTTTTAAACACCTTCTATCATCACTTACAATCAACTTCTGTAACCCTTCATAAAGCTGGCTTCTTATAAGACTGCCCTATTTGCATATTTCTTTTCATGAAAGCACGATTGGCTGTTACCTAACATATTTGCATACTTCCATCTACCTCTGCAGTGAATTGCATCCTCTTCAATTCTGATTGGCTTCCAAGAATTAGTATTTTCCTTTCCGTGCTTAACTTTTGGAAGTGAGTGTATATATAATATAAATATTAATTTTTTTACGTAGTACATTTCCATTATGTATTGCTCTTCTAAGAAGTAACCATAAATTTTAAAATAAATTAAATACTATTTTAAAAATATCATTGCTTCTTAAGAAAAATAAATATCCTCTTTAGATAGAGTTTTAATTTAAACTACAAAGATACGTCACATATCTGCAGATAACTTAAATGTAGAAATTAAAAACTGCTTCGTGAAAAACGTGAAGTATGCACATTTAAAAAAGATGTTTGAAATGAAAAAAAGTAAAAATTACGGTACATTCAATGGTACGAATTTTCGGATAATTAACTATTTTTCAATTCAACTATAAAACAAAGACTAATGATTATAACAAGTGTATATATAATACTATATCTTAATAAACATTTTAAATAAGATTAAAAAAATAAACGCGCCACCAAAAGGTAATTTTGACATCACATTAATTATGTTAATTAACTATTCTTTAATACAATATTAATAATGAAAAACTGTCACGTTCTATTTATGGTTTAAAGTAATACAGTCATTAATTTACAAAGACTATATATATACCCTGGAAGTATAATAATTCAGTTTTAATATTATTCATTCAGCATCACTTTAGATAAAACATTATGAAAGATAAAAACTCAGCTTATTTAAAAATTATTTCTGTTCTATTCAGAGGTAAGAGAACACATACAAAAGGAATTAATTATTTATAAAGTAATTTTCAATAGGGTTCTCCGGTGCTAAAAGTAAATATTTTCATTAAAATATCCAGCACATGTTTTTTACTCTAAAATATGCATTTTGAATCAAATGGGTTTGCATATTTTGATGATATATTTCTTATATAAGAAAAGAGAGCTTGTTTAGCGAAAACATTCCTGTTTTTAAATGTTTTTAATTTTTATGTTCGTCCTTTAAGATACATGTTTGCTTATACAAGATTCATTAATTGCAATATTGACTGAAGATATTTATCAGTATTTATATCTTCTTTATTGTATTCTCGCATGTGTATAACAATATCTCAATAAATAATTTAAATTCTAGTTTGAAATATTTTCACCTCAAATCTTAATTCTAAATACCAATTACCCAATCGCGCCAGTCTTATTTTATTTCCCGCGTTGATATGAAACCCTGTATTATGACAAATTTATTTCTTATATATCTAAAGAAAGAATACCTCAATAACTTAACGTGCCTTATTTGGGAGTTATCTGGTACCAATCAATTCCCTAAAACAGACCAACTATGCAATTTCTAAAAGTTACAACTTTTTCCTTTCATTTTATCATGTGATCATAGTCTCCTTTGTATTATCCCAGTTATTCCCTTATCTGAGAGAACATGAAGATCCTTCTGTCTCTTTTTCGAATATCATTCATAGAGAATGAACTCAAAATAGCCATTCACTTGCTCTTTATGTTTAAAATATGTTAAAAAATCCCTAACTGCCACCAGCGTATATATACGTCTCACTCAGCAGGTACGTTGACTGCATCTGATGCATACATACGTCTTTCCGGAATTAGATTTTTTTGCTTGTTATCAGTAAGTATTCCTAAGGCTTTGGAATATGATAAAATTATTTTGGCAGTGTTTGAAAACAATTTGCTTGTTTGTGCATTTTTTTTTTTTCCAATACACTGTACGGTGTGAAAAATGGTGGCACTGAGGAGCGAATCACGTTACTTTTAATCGGCAGTTAAGGGGTTAAAAATTATTTTCTCTAAGGGCTTTTCTATCACCACTATTATTTTCACGCACATACACATTGTATATATATATATATATATATACACAGTCGAACCTCTATATTGCGAATTTTTCTATACAGCGGACTTTTTCCTGGAACCAAGAACATTTCACGATTTTCTTCGTAATAACCTCCCAATAGCGAAGTGCATATCCTATATAATGAACTTATCCTCTTGTGATTAAATTTCTTTATTCTCCCGGTTTTTGAAGTATTTCTAGACATTTAGAGTTATTCTCTCTTTTAGCACATTTTATGGTGGTCATAAATCTTGAATGGGTTTTATCAGGTGCCTAACTCGCCGAGAGCAATAGAATTCTGGGCATTTCATCCAAGAAGGGCAACCTTTAACTCCCATTGTCCAGTTCACTGGAAACATCTTCGATATCCCCTTTCACTTTCAGTAGAGTCTCGTGTCCGTTCATTTGTAGTATTGATCAGTCGTACTGGTAACTTCGTTTCTTGTTGCTCAAAAATGTCAAAACGTAAGTGCTTGGGCATCAAAGAAAAATATTTAATTCTTCAGGAAGGGGATAAAGGCATCAAGGAACTTTTCTTGTAGTTTTTCTTTCTTTTTTTTATATATATAAGATAAATAAAATAAATATATATTAATTTATAAATCGGTGATAATATTTACTTTTTTTTAAATATATAGTGTTTATGAATTTTAAATTTTTTTGGTGTGGGTTTATAAAGAAAATTGAAAGATGAACCTTTATATAACGAATTTTTCCGTATAACGAACTTTTTTACTGGATTTAGTGACTTCGTTATAAAGGAGTCCGACTGTATATATATGCAGAGATGTGTGAAATAATTCAACATCCTCATTTTCTATGTTTAAACTCGTCAAAAAGGTTTTAAAATAGTTGAAATACTATGTCATCCCATGAAAAGTTGCATCAGCTAACAGAAGAAATGTATGAGTGAATACATGGATAGTGATTGAATTGGGTATATAAAAGTGCCAGGACATCAGCCTCATTCAAATATGTTAGGTACCACATTGTATATGTAGTGACAAGAAAAATGTATACCACTACGTATTGCCAAATGTCGATTTTATATATGATATCGTTGCGAAGATTTATGCAAATATTTTTGTAGTTTATTTCTATTTACTCAATGCCTTATTTTTCCTTCTCAGTCACTTATACATATATATACGACTCAAATAATATTTATTTTCTTTAAAAAGTACATAAAAGTAACCTTTTTGTTTCCATTTATTTTCATGCACTTATATATATATATATATATATATATATATATATATATATATATATATATATTTCTTTTGAGCAAAACAGCAAATATTTCTGCTGTTAAATTAATTTCAAAGATTTGTCATTGATAGCATGTAGAAATAAAGAAAGAATTTTAAACATTCGAATCCTTATATCATAAATTAAAAATCAGAATTGTAGTACTTCTTGTTAGGACATGTTATAGAAAATTAATTTTAATAGCTTTTCAGATTTCACTATAATATGGGAAAATAGATATAACTTATTTAATAAATATTATTTTATACAAAAAAGATAGATTTATACGTTTCATGAGAATTATTAATATTCTTTTTGAGAATATTAAGATGTCTAAAGCTTTATTACACTTTAGGGAAAGCAAATTTATAAAAAGAATATCAAGTTTAAGTAATAAACCTGTTTGTGTTATTCAGTAACATAAAATGGCGAAAATTTCAAAACAGGACAATGAATTATATGATAGTGTAATTGTATGAAAGTAATTTATTGCTATTAAGTACTTTTCTTTTGCTACTTTTATTAAATTAAAAATTATAAAACATTTTATACAAACAATAAAATTTTTAACTATCATTTTTTTCCTTCAGTGAAAGAAGATTTCTTCCTAAATGGATAATATACCTTCTTGATATTAATTAGTATTTGTTATACAAAAAGAAAAGCCTTGTTAGTTTTTACGATCTTCTTAACTAACAACACAATGCCGACTTTATTCCTTACGAAACTGTTTTTTTTTTATTTATTTATAGTTTTCTAAATGAAAAAAAATCTCATCAATTTATGCGTTAGTTTAAGTTATCGAAACATACATCAACTTTACGATGCCAAATTTACAGAAATTATATATTAGTTGTAACTATTGCATCAAACTTAATCTGTCATTTCTAAAATAGTTTTCAAAACAATAATGCAAGATTTTCATCATAACATTTATATCACATTCTCTCCCTCTCTCTCATTAATGTTTGTCCTATATACTTATTATTACCACTAAACATATTTTTTTACTATTCTTCATTTTAATGTCGAGGAAAATTTAAGATCCCGCCTAGTGAATCATTGCCATGCAACTCAAAATTTATACCTCCCATCATATGGAGGCAACTCGAGAAATAAAAAATACTTAATACCGGCATGAACATAAAATTTGTTCGTTCTTTCATTTATTTTTCACGCCTGAGGACCGGACTGGAGAATGCAATTCCCTATCACTCTCAGAGATTCAATGGGAATTTAGTAGTCGGAAGAGACCCTCTTAATGGGGGCTCTATTTCCTTTTACGACGCTAGAGACCGGATTTTACGAGAGCCCCTTTCATGGCCCCTCTGGCCCTCCTACCCTCAAAATAAAAGAGAAGGCATCCAGGAGTCAATCTTTGGTACGTGATCCTGTCGTTTCAACAAAAGATTTTTCTTCCTATAATCCTTATCCTTTTGCAAAGTACTCGCTGTTCATAAAATCCACGGCGTAACAAAATTTCGTGGGTGATACAGATTTGAAAGATCCAGTGTAATCACTATTCACAAAATTTTGATGTTGAAACAATAATAATTGGAACTTTTTTCTCATTTAAAATGCTTAAAAATGGTAAATCAATTTTAAGAAAACACGAGAAGAAGTTCTCATTGAGTAAGAAATTTTAATTCTAAAGGTGAAATATCTAATACACAAAACTCGCTGTATAAATTATTGTCAGCATTTATTAATAAGCATCGTAAAATGTAAAATAATTCTATACAACTACTGTTATGTTGATGTTCAACCTTTATTTTTTTTAATACAAGTTGTGACGTCTCTCGCGTCCTTCTTCTAACATAACTCCTAAATTCTTTGACGGCCACGATTAATGGCAAAACTTTTCCAACCCAATACCAAGAAGAGAAACGAATCGAATATGCAAAAGAGATATACTTTAAAAGGATAGAAAGTTTGATGAGATAGAACGGCAAGCCTAGAGATAACTTAGTGTGGAATCGTTCGGAACAAGTGTTAGACGTCCTACAGTTCAGGAAGAAGGATACGCTCATCTCAATAGAATATAATAAGGATTAAGAAAGCCTGAGTCTTCTCACCTACAATTATAACATAATAGGAATTATTTCTACCTAGGAAGGAAGGTGACTCTACAAAAAGGTAATATTTTGTATAGGAAGTTAGATTAGACAGTTGAATTATTATAATTAAGATAAATGATCTAGTTGCGCGATCTGACTTGAATATAAGGTTTAATTGGGTGTTAACTCTCACTTTAAGAAAGTTGTTAATTAGAATTAAGTAATTTAAGTTATTCTTAATAAAAGTTGTGTTAAGAATTACATAATGTCTCATCATTTAGATAATCCCACACCTCTAGCTTACGCGGATCCTACTAGACATAGTCATCACAGGATGGCTATGTCGCAAAGTCATATTTGTTGCATGATCTTCATAAATGTGAAATACTTAAGGAACTATTTACAAAATAAAACCAGAAATAAAATTCATGTTTTTTTCAATATTAAGGTATTGAAAGAACAACAAAATCATCATACAACATACAACAACATAATACAACAATAGTTAATTTAATACGTTTAAAAATGTTGGAAACAAAGAACATGTAATGTTCTTTGTTAAATTACATATTCATTCATTACACATTAAAATTATAAGCATTCCGTTAAAAAGATTTTAAGGAATTTTCATATTTACAAAACGATATATAACATTTTCAAAGATAAATCTTTTTCCCAAAACATTTATTTTAATAATACTTTTATATTAAAAAATTTAATACCGTTTCTTATTAATATGCATGTAAAAGTATTGCTTCAAAAACTAACTTTTTACTCATTCTGCATTTGTTAAACTGGATAGATTCTGCTTTCATAAATTCAAATACGCTAATGTCACAAATATGGTTTTCGACAGAATTCTAAAATGGTATAGGCAAAACTGATATAATTTGTATTTTATATATTTTGAAGAACCAGTAGAAAAATTTCAACCTTAGGAAAAGAAGTCGTTTAGCAATAGTTTTTGCAGAACAACTGGGTCGAGACCATTTAAGCAGCGGGGATTTTTTCCAGCAGCTTTTTGAATATGTTGAACCATCGGTAGGCTTGAAGATGGACTGTCTGAAACGGAGGTGTCTGGAGGGTTACAGGTTGCACCAAAAGTGGTTTCCAAGCTGTGGGATCAATTCCAATAAAGTGTACTGTCACCAGGAAGGTCGGCCAATGCTCTGCCACTGAGAAACACCTCCACAGGACATGCTCGACAATGCTCGACAACATAGGTGGACAATGGCTCTTAAGCTTGCGACTTAGCTGCTTTGTCTGGAAGAATTTCTAGCCAAATATTCTACAGATTTCTAACAAGACTGGCCTTTACGCTCAGCGTCCAATCATTTGCGTTTTTTGACTGCATTTAACCTGCAGGCCAAAAACATCAGTCGTGAACACCACTAGAAAGGGAGCGTGTTCTTTTCAGTGATGAGTTGAGATTCGCCAGACAGAGTGATTCTCGTCCAGTCTTCATTTGGAGTGAAATTGAGGTCGCTTTCATCCCTCTTACGTAAACGAAATCAACAGATTTGGTGACAAAGAAATCCTTGTCTGGGGCAGTATAATGTTGGGCAGTCATACATCCCTGTACATCTTCTAATCGGTACTATCAACTTACAGTGCTATTGGGATGAGGTTCCTGAAGCCTGTGTGAGGTTGTTCCAGAGTGTTATAAGACTGAATTACATTTTTATGGATGATAATGTATGACCACACAGAGCTCAAGTCGTTGATGAATTTCTTGAAGAAGAGGATATTCACTGTATAGGTTGTCCCTCGAGGTCTCTGAATCTTAATCCTATTGAACATGTTTGGTATGCTCCAGGAAGAACCATTACTCTGTGTAGCCCTCCTCTCACGACTCCACAAAAGTTCAAAGTCCCACTTGTGGAAGAATGGGCTTTATTGACCCAAATATTTACTGACACCCTCAAAACAATTATGACAGCTGTTTGAGAGACTTGTGTAGTAGTGCAGGTTGGCCATATTCTATATTTCCAAACTTTTCCCGAAATAAATGCTTTATCTCTAATTCATGATTTCACTTTTTATATATATTTATTATCGCATCACTCGCATCTTAATTTACAATTAAAAGATTTTCCATATTGTTATGTTGCTATAATCTTTCTCACATTGTAATATGTCTCTGCGTAAAATTTCGTGGCAATTCAGTGAATAAGGGCCAGTTTTCAAAAATTTTATTTTTGTGACCTTAATTTTAGACATGAGTGTACCATTTACAGATTTAAAATTTTCAATATACTAAAACTACCGTTTTTTAAGTGTCATTAAAAATGTTGAGTAATTTAGAAATACGCAAATAAAACCTACTTAGTACTTTCATCATTAAACGACATCTGTAACTTCATTGCATTCAAAATTATGTTAGTTGGAAAGTTTATTGTTATGTAATAATTATAAAATTCAAAATATGCACATTTACGATATATGACTTTGATATATATTAACAGAATCATTTTTAATTCGAATTACATTTAAACTGTCAAGAGTATATCAGTGGTCGTTAAATATGTATTTTTTACATTAACCAAATATTGTGCTCAATTTATGTTCTAAAAAATATATCTATCTATATCTACCAATTTATAAATCAAACTATCTACCTGTATACATTTATAGACAGAAAGAGAGAAATATATATATTTCCTGCTCTTATAACCTAAGTATGAAATTAATTATCTAGAATGATCTACAATAATCTTCGTTCCTATTCTCGCACAATTCCAATAATTATGACATTCTGCTCGTTCGTCTTCATAATACCCTGCAACGCAATCCCGTTAATCTACAACTATAATCCTAAAATCTAATCTACCAAACTGCAATAGCTTGACGAAACTCAATTAGGTTTCACAGGAATGTGCAGAGCGAGCACAGATTTCGAAGATTTTAGATTTAGAGATTTGCATTCGCTTTGGAAAACAAAGCTTTCAAAAGACAAAGAGGACTCTAAAATGAAATACGTTGTTGCATTAATTTATGTGATACTTAAATGAGATTTTACAATATATAACGTTGGTATTAAGAACATAAGCCTTTTAAGTTGTGATTATTTTCATATAAAGTTTGAAAACTGAATGGGAAATCAAATCAAGCTTAGTATTATGTTGACAATTATATTTTTACCAGATCATTGGCCTAAATGCCAATGTTAACTTACAGTCGAGTAAAAATAAATGTATAAATACTGTGGGATTATTTTTAGAATAACATTTTAATTCAAAAGATATAAAATAATTTAAATAAACGTTAAATATACTCCATTAGATAGACAAGTAAAAATGTAAAGAAGTTCAAACATTGCTTTGAAGATGTATATAATTGACAAAAAGCTTTTATTAATGAAATTTAATATTAAATTGAAGTTGATTATAATATTATATCATATTTAAGTATATTATTAATAAATATTTAAAATGCTATAAAAATAATTGTAATTTAAAAATTATTTTAGGAAATATAATCTTGTTAGGCATTGAAAATCTTTAAAATAAAATCCACTTAATTTTAAGCAATACAGAAATATTCATAGTTTGATTTATTAATCTGTTTTGCATGCAATGATTATCTTTGGAATATTTGTTTAAAAACTGTGGTCACTAAACCAAATTTTCTTGTAAAACAGTTCATTTAAATACTGATTAATTATACTTTATTCACAGGTAGTGCGTTTAAATACACAAAAAATACAATTATTTTATAAATAAAAGAAATAAGAAACTAAGCATCCTGTTTTTTTTTTTCAATTTTTAATAAATATAAATAAAAAATATTTTGTAAGTATAACTAAAAGTAAAGTTAAAATTGAAAAGTAAGTTTTTTAACTTAAAAAAAGACTTAAAATATTATATTAATTCCTTCTTGTTTAACAAAAAATAATATTTTAAAAATTTTTAAATATTGCGATATATAATTATTCTATTAGTTGATATCGATGTTTAAAAACTTCTAAATACTTTTTAATTTTTTTCATTAGTTATTTATTTTAATCAAGTTGAACGATAAGTTGTTTTATTTCTAAAACATGATGAAGTGTCTTACATGCATAAGCAATAGAATATATTAAGAATAAACTAATTATCGTTAATTTCCTTCAATTAAAAGTTCGGTGCATTTACCAAAAACAATTTTAATAAACACAAGTGAAAAGCAATTTAAACTAAATTGTCAGAAGCCACTTTTAGACAGGGAACAACAATCATTTTAGGATGGAGAAAAAAAACTATTGCAATATTAGAGCTTCAATTAGTAGAAGCTTTCAGAGCTATCGTTAACTCGGACTTTTAAAAAAAATGTACTTTATTCTGCAGGAAATAAGAGAGTGTGTGAGAGAAAGTTGATAACTAAGTTTAGAAAAAACACTAAATGAAAAAGGATTATTGAAAAAAAAGATAAACACTTTCAAAAGTATTATGATAAAACTCACTGGAAAAATTAATAAAACAAAGTTAAGTTAAAAATAAAAGATGTTTTTCATTAACCATGAACTCCAAAGTAACTTGAATAGAAATTATGAACAATTTAAAGCGAAATGACTTTCCTCAGCTTTATAAATAACGTTAAATACTTTTATTCGAGTGATTTTTTTCTCTCTCTCATTTAACTAAATAGTAAATTTAATTTATTCAGTTATTTTTATAATCATCCCCGAATTTGAGCTGCAGCTACACTTTTTAATATTGTTTTAAATTCATTTTGAAGGAAATAAAATATATAAGCCCTTCATATTCAACAAAAAATTATTGAAAATTTGATATGAAGGAATCTCAAAGTTTGGTGCAATGGTTTCATGAAACTTTTAGAGAAAAGTTACTGGACTATTTCATTATGAGATATAATTAAATATATTTTTTTTACAATTTTGATTCCATTTAAAATTAAATAAAATAATTAAAGATTATTATTTATATTCACAATATCAGTAATTGATAGTTTATCGTTTATCGAAATAGGGAATTTATATGTGATGAATACTTTATTTTCAGTTATGTATTTAAACGTTGCATATTTTAGAGACTAATCATATGAAGTTCTAGACGTCTAATAAACTTTTTTATGATACAAATATTAAAACATTTAAGAAAATACCTTTTCAGTTAATTATTCATTTAGTTTAAACATTGTAGTTTATTAAAATTAACATAAAAAATGGTCTAAATATAATCCTGCACAAATTTTACACTTCAAATTACAAATCATTACAAAATTTGAGCTCAAATCCTTATTCTGTTGGTATTTTATTAATTACAATTATGTATAATGCTCAAATAGCACGAATATGATTCCTTTAAACACTGTTTGTGTGTGAATACAAATAAAATAAGTATGTTTTTATTTATGCATTATTGAGAAGTTTAAGCGCACCAGTAGTATTACCATGCAATAATTGGAGTTTTTTGCATGACAGAGATAAACTGTCTATTGTCTACGAAGTCCATATGTTACTATGTTATGTATAATATGTGATATATATATTAAATAAAATATATTAAATATATATATTAAATATAAATTTAAAAAAAAATAATAAATTTTTATTTTTAAAAAAAAATTTTTTAAAAATATATTTAATTTAATTATAATATTAAAATTTTTTTTTTTAAAAAAAATTTAATTTTATTTTTGGGAAATTAAATTTAAAAAATTATTTTAATTGGGAAATTAAAAAACTTTTTTCTTTTTATTTTAAAATTTTAATTTTTTTAAACATGTCTTTTAAATTAAAAAATTTATTTTAAAATTTAAAATTTTTTAAAATATTTCTTATAAAATTTTTTTTAAATAATACCTTTTTTAATTTTTTTTTAAAAAAAATTTAATAAAAATATTAAATTGGGTTTTAATATAAACATTTTTTTATAAATTATTTTGAAAGCTTTTGAGTTTGAAAAAAAAATTTTTTAATTAAAAATAACACAATCGTTTTATATAAAACATTTTTTCTAAATTTTAATATTTTAAATTTCCCTTTTTAAAAATTTCTTTAAAAAAAACTTTAATGAAATAAAAAATCTCTTTTTTAATTCGTTTTCAAATTTAAAATAATTTAACCCTTTTTTTTATAAAAATTTTTAAAATAAAATTTCATTTTAATAATAGAATTACTTCGATCTTAAGTTATAAAATAATTTTATATCCCCATTTTTTAAAGTTAAATAAATTAGTAAAAAAATTTTATTAATTTTTTAAATTATTTTCTTCAATAAATTTTTGATTTTTATATTTAAAAAATTTTTATTTTATGAAATTTTTAAAAGAAATTTTAAAAATTTTTTCCAGATTTAATTTACTAAATGAACTTTTTTTTGACAATCCTTAAATACTCCTAATGTATTTTCCATTTCAACGAAATAAAGCAATAATTTTTCCTTCCCTTCGAGTATTTTTTTATTTGAATCAAAAATTATCTAATACAAAGAAAAATGTAAGTATTGATTTACTAAGTACTAGAGATAATGATTATATTCCTATATATTAAGAATAACTTTATTTATAGTTATTTCATACATTTGTCAGTTCATTCCCAAGTCCGAATACCAGGAAATGCATATATATTGAATGAATATTTTAAAGTAAATTTAATATACTTATAGTACGAAATGTATATATATTCAAACAAAAAATTTTAAATTATATATCAATACATACTAGTGCAATTTTACGATTTAACTAAAATTTATGAACTAATACATGTTCATACGTGTCAGGGTGGAGTAGTTGATTTGTCACTGGCCTTGTTCGCTCAAGTTAATGGGTTCGACCCGGACCAAGTCGGTGGAATTTCATGACGCAGAAAATGGATGTGTGATTATACGGTATGTTAAAGATCCTAAAAGGACCTGTTTGTCTTGGGGCAAAATTAAGTTTCTGGTATGGTTTCGCATCATCAGAGCTCAGATGTTTTGCTATGTAAAACTACATTGTGACATTTGTACCAGTAAGGTACCGTGCTAAAACGTGGTACCAGGTCCGGGGAGGTACTAGGTCTGCAATGGGAGAATGCCAATCCACAGCCCCATGAAAAAAATACACGTTTACATAATTTGTACTTTATCAATTACTTATTATTTATTAATTATTTTTATCACGAATTGTGTAGCGATAAAATAACTTAAAATTATTAGTAAGGATTTATTTGTAAAGGATTATATATATATATTTTCTACTTACTATATTTCAATAAATATAAGGGAAAATCTCAAAATTAGAAGTAATAATTTTTGTTATACAAATATTAAATCCTAATATCAGTTACAATAAATTAAAATTGATTATTGAAAAATCCCTTGCACACAGCAGAAGCTGTACAAAATATCATTATAAAAGGTTGCTTACTGAAAAAAGGTATTTTTCTGTAGTTAAAAAAAGACTGTGTGCTCAGTGATACCTTAAACTAAATATTAATATAAATTTCACAAAAAAACTACATGTCTTTAAATTGTCTAAATGATAAAGTGCGTAATGATACTATTCCTAGTAAAAAATAAAACATTTGATTAAACCTTTAAACCCATACTTACTCATTTAAAAAATATTCAATTTAACATTTATTTATTTTTTGAATAAAAATTTAAAAAGTTATGTTAAGAGAAAGTTATGTTATTTATAAAGATGAATTTTATAAAATTATGCATGATATTGAGTTGAAGATTTACAAAAATGATCAAACGTAAAATAATAATTAAAATCTCTATTATTAAGTAATATTTCTGTATTATTTTATCTGAATATATCTTGATTACATGAGATTATTAAAAG
>BMAV01023527.1:0-18343 GCA_019973955.1 Trichonephila inaurata madagascariensis
TGGTGTGTATTCACCACAAGAAGATACTTCTTTAGTTAACAAAAAAAAAATCTTTCTAAAATTTGACGGGAAAAAACTGGGCAAAGGAAGAAAGTCGGCCACGAGCCTAATTGAACGACATCAACCTTTAGTCAATCGGGCCAGCCAAACCCGAGATAATCACAATTTAAATAAATTTAAACACCTCCGTACATGGACAATGGGACCAATAATATGGGGGGTGGGGTTCGGCAGACTGTATCTGGAGTTGAGGTGAACCAAATGTGACACCTCAGCCTCATCGAATGTCTCGGCTGGATGAATCTTTCCCGAGAAAATTAAGACATCCGCCTAAAAATCCCCCCGAGTTATAGTCATTTTAAAATAATTAAAAAATTTAAAACAATTAAATAAAATAGAACAGGGCACCCAGCAACTCGAAACTCGTTCTGGTTATGGGAAACACAGAAGGAATCCATTTGTACCGGTCCGAAGTCTGTAGTTGCAAATGGGGCGGAGCTAGCTCGGGAAAAGTAAACGAACCTAACTCCCTTGAGGGGAAGCAACTGTGACGTAAATGATCACGTACATCACAACGATACACAGAGTAGTAGGTGATCCCAAAGTTTCATCTTCTATTTCTGTAATATGGTAAGGTCATCAAAATGTCGAACCACATAGGAATAAAATGGGTTCTAATTTTATGATAACCCCCCTAGCCTCCCTATTACACGGAATTTAAAGATAAAGGAGCTCAAAGAGGAGAATCTATGGTTTTGAGTTTCATTAACGAAGCTGAAAACCCTCGAATTTTTCGGGTTTTAAAAAAAATTTAATTTTAAAAAAATTTTAAAAAATTTTAAATAAGGTGAAGAAATGGGGCTATTATCCTGAAAAAATATACTTTAGGATGCTCATAGGAAGAACAATCGAATCCAGCCGGTGATGTCAACCAATGCAGCATAGGATTCGAGTTTTACTGGGGAAACCCTATAGGGGGAAGCACCGGAGGGGGAAAATTCCACGTAAAGCACGCGCTATGGTGGACCTCCCCAAATCAAGTTCCAAGCTCAATTCCTTAGGGGGTATGGTGAAATTTTTTCAGTCCCCATAGGATTAACATAGGAGCATTATATTTTAGTGTTTAAGCCCTCCTCATGCCTTCACAATGGGAATGAAGTATATGACTGGATGGGTCTCGACGAGTGGAACAATTGGTTCAAATCTCAAGTCCGAGACTCAAACAGGAGCCAAGCTATTGTAAATTAAAACAAATTAAAAAAGTTTAAAATGTTTAAAACAATTAAAAACTATGGAAGAAATACTATGAGCATGAAGTTATAATAACTGGAAGAGCAGATAGAGAGGGATTGAAAGGGGGTAAAAAGGGCTGTTGAGGGGTTGGGTGCCGAGATGTTGGCAGAAAAGCTGTAGAGGGGGAATGACCGGGAGGGTTTCGTCCCAAAGGGTACGTTTATAACAATAAGTTTTTATGTTTTCCCCAAAAATTAGTCCCCCAGCACCAAAAAAGTGGCATGTTAGAAAATTTCCTACCCCATAAGAATAACATGGAGGACAAATATTTTAGTGTGCAAGTCCTCTCCTATCTCAACTACAAGCATCCGTGAGGGTGTGCGTACGCATCGTAATAATTTTCTCCCATTATTTGTCCCTATCCCGTGAAAAGAAGTACATAATTTCAAAAATAAATAAATAAATTATACATTATAAAGGGAGAAAATAATTCTTCCTTTCTATTAAAAACAAATTAATGGTTTAAATACATTAAACACGACAGGAACCATCTTTCAAAATGTGTCAAAGGAGGCGTGGTCTTTTGTTTACATTTTTATCAATTACTTTTTCCGTCTATTAAGGTGATTTTATCAACAAACATATAAGTGTGCATTTTTACATTCAGAAAAAATATACAATATTTTTAATACAAAAACTGAGAAATGTGTATTATGATTACTTTTTCTGTTGGAATGATTGAATGGGAATGATGTCCTAGTACCCAGAACCTACCTCTCATTCTGATGGAAATTACAGTCATTATTTGTAAATGTTACCTTCACTAGCTCGTAAACAGCGATGCTTCAATCCAAGCGAATGATTCTATTTCGACAGCAATAAAGGCCTATCTAGCTTAATGAAGACCTATGCATATTATAAGGATTTAGGCCTCAGTCGTATCTAATGGTAGCTAAGTCAAGTGGTTCCAGCTTTCGAGTGGCTGGCGTAGTTCATTAGAACAGTGTTGACACACGTTGGATCTGTAGGAGCTTGAAGTCCTCATATTACAATGGTGTTAAATTTTACGGTGGTGAGGACATTTAGTTGTCTTCGTAGCTTTACCATCACATTCAGAATTGCGAAATCCAATCTTTAAATCAGAGCCAATGAATTAGCGATTGAAGGTAAGTATGGACTTTGAACATTATTTACTGTGTTGAATATTCGTAAAGTTTAATAGGAAGAATGATAAGCATCTTGTACAGTGCACACATAAAATCTCTCTAAAGTGATGTGCTTTTATTCTTATAAGCTGACCAATTTATATGCGGAATTTTATTTTAGTCGTAGTATCCAAAAGATCATGGTCTAAGCCAGATTCGTGGGCATTTGTCCTGAATTCACCACCCTGAAGTCACCGGGCGAAAAACTGGAGAAGCGAATTCAATCTAAGACTTGTGTTGGTCTAGAACAGGGATCGACAATCATGTAGCTGCCGAGTTAGTATATTTTATTTTAAAACATAATCTCATTTAAATATATTAGAGGTACATTAAATAGGGGGCGTTCAGGTGTGTTATTTTCCTCAGCAGTTTTTAAAAAGAAGCTTGTGCTTTTAGCATATTAAATGTTTTAAAGAATTCTCAAAGAGACTTTTTGGAATTTTTAATGTCCATTAAGTTTTTGAAAAGAACCTTAAATGCCAAAACATCTTTCATATGAATAAATAGATAGATGCATGCTAATAAATTTAACTATTATCCTTAAAGGTTATTCTTTATAGTTATATACAAAAATGAGGTTTAGTTAAAGAATATTGATGCTGAAACTATAATGAAAATCTTCAGAATATAATAAAAATAGTAAGTCAGCATAATAGATAAATTAAAGTCATTAAGAAATCGATAGGCTTGTCCTTTATAAAACCATTATTCCCAAATTAGTCTTTTCATTCTCAAATTCTGAAGTAAACAGAGATTCCATTAAAATGATTAAGTACTTAAAAATTTATATATATATATATATCAAAACAATTTACTTAAAGTAATAAATGTTTAGGAAATTAATTCTAAAGTAAAAAAAAAAATACTTTGTTCATTAAACGCTATTTCCATTAAAATATTATAACTTTTGTATTGTTTTATTTAAGGCGATATGGTACCATCTTCAAATTTTTTTTTATTTTTAATATTAGTTATTTGGTTTTAATTGTATTTTATAAAGGTTAATATTTAATAATAATTCCATACAAAAAAATTTTAATTTGTTGCAAAATGTTTGTAAAATTTAAAAACTTTAAATTTTACAAACATTTTTTAAACCCCTAAGGCTTTTTAAATATGTTTTTCTTTTCTTTCAAATTTTTTTTCCAAGTACCTTATAATATACTACATAAAACTGTGCATGGGTTTTCTGCTTTCTACTGCCTCTTTAATTTTTTATTAATTTTTTATAAGTTAAACTTACAAAAAATTCTCGAAAAAGCAGTAATTTTGATTTTGAAATTTTTTTTTAGAAAAAGTATAAACATGTTAGAGCTAATTCAATGCAGTTTACAAAACATACATTTCCAAGAACATGTATAAAAGTTTTAAACCCTTGCACAATTATCAAAAGCCTTAGGGTTTTGAATAATAACAGTGAATGTACAAAAATTCAACATGAAATATGAGTTTAAAGTTTTCATTTCTTAAAAGCATGATAAAAATTTCTCTCCAATAATCTGGAAACTTTTTATGTAATGTTAATTAGTTTGTTTCAAACTGCTTACCACAAATTTTTTAAAATTTACAGAATAAAGAATAACTTGTATAATGAATATATAAACAAAAAGGTCAATATTTCATAAAACATTATCTTAACAATTTTTAAAAAATTACACACACATTTTAAGAGTTTATTTCATGCACAGTTCTATACTACTACAATAAGCAACATGGCACACAAATATCCATACTCTTTTTTTTTCCATAACAAAAGCCTTATATATTCACAAAATCTGAGCTCTTCCTAAATTTACTCGCAAAGGCATTTTGCAAAGTATTACATAGAGTATTTTAAAAAAAGATTTGTTAATGCATTTTTATCAATAATGACGTATGTTGGAGATCTGGATATACCAGTATATTTTTCATCAAACGAGAAAAAGTATTGCATTCTTCTTCTGAGTTTTGCACACCTCAAGTTAGTGTTTTGAGAAACTTCACAGACAAATGTAGCATCTGAAAACCACACTCTTTAGCTTGTGAGGATTTTAATATTACGTTTTTAGGCCTAGGCATGTTAACTTTTTAAACTTTTGGAGAAATCACCAAATTCCTTGTCGTAAAGCAACTTTTCTTACTCTTCAGAACACAAAACTCGCCGGTTAAATTTGTAGGAACAGAACTTCCGAAAACGCGATAGAATAACTCTCATATAATCAAACAAAACAATTTTTTCATTTCACTTTAAACACTCATCAGCGTGGAGTAAAAAAGTGGTTCCTTATTTATCAGGCTCTTTTCTACAGCAGACGATCTGAGAAAAGTGGGCGTGGCAGCTTTGTTTAGTCTACTTGACATGCAGCAAAAATGGATAAATAACTGAATAAAAAATATGAAATGCAACTCTGAAATTTTGCAGACACATTAAGGAAAAGGATTAAAAGCATCATATAAGCCAATAAAAAAAATCGATAGTTTGATGATTTTAAGGGTACCATATCGCCTTAAAAGCTTTATCTCTTTAAAACTGATTCATATAGTTTGAATCATAATATAAACTTCAGAGCAATTAAGTTTATTTTTCTTGTTCTCATTATATATATATATATATATATATATATATATAGAAAGCATTTTTTCACAAATGTTTTTATTTATATGAATAGACAAAATGTATGAACCCTTAGAAAGTGCTGCCGGTGCCTATATTCATTCTGCATA
Organism: Trichonephila inaurata madagascariensis; assembly: GCA_019973955.1. Lineage (NCBI taxonomy): Eukaryota > Metazoa > Arthropoda > Arachnida > Araneae > Nephilidae > Trichonephila > Trichonephila inaurata. The sequence goes on from BMAV01023527.1 coordinate 5,142, forward strand.
ATTGGTGCTTGCATACACCCTAGACGTATATTTCGTCCTTCAGAAAAACGATTTTTTTCTTAGCACTGCTATAAATAAATCTATTCAGCTTTTGGAATGTAATAATATGACCTTGATAGTAGTGTTCGCGGAGGATTTACTTATTTCAGAAAAGAAATATTTTTCTTCTTTGTATTTATTCATTCCCCCCTCCCAATGCATCGCATAAGCGAGCCCGTGTGAAAAACTATGACAGTGGGGTGACTGTTCGGTAGTTAAAGGGTTAAAAAGATAAACATATTTTTTTCTTTAAATTTTCCACCATTTTATAAATCTTAAAAAAAAATGTAACATTGGATTATTTTTGTATCCAATTTAATTTAAAGGATATATTATATTAAACGAGAAATGTAAAACACAGCGGGCTACAGCGGTCTCCACCTAGGGACCTATTTCCTGTTAGAGAACTAATGACTTCCCAACGGTCGCGTAGTTCGTAGTTAGAAAGTATTCAAGACAGGACAATACCGAAGCTTAGGTTGTAGGATAAGTCCACCCTACGAGGAGTGAAAATGACAAATACCAGAAACGTTATCCCGGCTACGTCCAAACAGAAATGATTCTGTGTCGCGTGTCACTTTTGCAGGCGTGGTATATTCCACCTCCTGTCCGACTACGTTCGGAACCATGATTTTAAAAAAAGCGCATAAATGGATACGTTTTATGACATTTAAAGTCACTTAGATTAGAATACATGTATAAAATTATTTAAAGGGCATTATGGCGAAAACAAATTATTTAAACACAATATTTTGGCAAACAATTAACATAGAATAACATTTTATTCAAACTGCTCTCCTTTTGTGAAAAATGCTTCTATTATAATAATATTTAGTCTGTATATAGCTCAAACCTCTGTACAGAGGCTCAACTATGAATTTGGAAAAATTCACATTATTTTTCAAGAGCTACCACCAATTAAAATATCGGCATTTTTCTTAAAATGTCTCCCCTCTGTTGTCGTAAGACACGGATAAACCACTCCTATAAGTTATATATTTCAAAATTTCTAGTTGATCCTCTGTACAAAGGTTTGAGGAGCTATAGACAGGTAAATAGTATTATAATAGAAGCATTTTTCACAAAGGAGAATATTTTGAAAATGGGTCATTCTATGTTCATTTTTTATCAAAAGCCAATACTTAAATAATTTTTATTATCAATAATATTCTTAAAACAACTATATACATTTTCTAATCACAAGTGACACTAAATATCTAAATAATATCCATTTAAAAGCTTTAAAAATCATGGTTCAATTTAACAATCCTCACTGAAAAGAGAGTAAGAGAGGAAGAAGCTTCAAAATACTCCAACATTCTCAGATTTTCAATTGGTTTCCCTTAGATTCTCTCCGAAGCCCAGCTGTATCAAGGCTGCAATATCATGTCGTCTAATACTGCCTTCACATCCGTAATCTAGCCTTACCAACCACTTCATCTGTGGACCTCTTCAACAAGGGTAAATTAAAAAGTACTCATAGTTTTCGTTTTACAAATTTAGTAAACAGAGATAGGTGGCGGACGCTTGCGTTGGTTCACGCATATGTGGTCCCGTATGCGGAATTTAATCAGGACCGTGTCATTTGTGATCTATTTGCAAAATCATCAGCATGTTAATTCTGTTATCAAATTTCACCAAAGAAAAGCAATGAAACTTTTTCGTAAAAGTGTTTGTGTGTGTGTGTAAAGTAAAACAATTATAAAGGACCGAGGAGTAGAATACGAGAAATGGGAATGCTGCAATCGTTAACCGATACCACTAACCACATCATTCAGGAAGCTCGAGAGACGGTAACAGCAGATAGGCAAATATTATCGCTTCTTCTTTAACACTAGAATGTCCGGGATTTCAAATACCCTTAAGCGTCCACCAGTATCATTTTGACACTGTGACATAAAATATATAAAATAATATTTTTAACTAAGTAATTTCAGGACTACTGTTCAGTAGTGTTCAGTTTTAATATTATTTCATGTGATTAACATATTTTTGGCCCTTTATATCATAAGAAACTGACGTTGACATTATGTTTCGAGAAGCTTGTAGGACTACTGCTTTGTCGCAAAACATTTCTAGTCGCAAACCTGCCAGGAACATTACTATTATTCGGTATCCATTCTATGCCATCCCTAGCAATATATATATATATCAGGACTTACTGGAATATAATCAATTATATCTGTTTTTTCTTCAGACTCTTCGCAGTGATTTTTACTCAATCTTATGTCTTCATCGGAATCTAAATTAGAGCCAATCCCCCCTCTTTCTCAAAAAGCTTTTGTAACAAATTAGCAATTTCATCACGGCTTAGACTTTTTCTACGAGCAATTGACTCAGTCTATTCTGCCCAAGGTTCGAAAGAAAATGATTTTTTTTCTATGAGGTGATAACCAAATTCTACGTAACGAAACACTTACACAACAATTTTAGAAAAATAAGATTCGTTTCCGCTGTTAACCTAATAACACTGCATTCAAGGACAAATAAATGTGTGGTAGTACTTTGAGAATTTTGTTTTACTAATGGAAATGATGAACGACAGCTATTTATGATGATAAATTCCCTTGGTGTCGAAATGACACCAGCAGACATTCTAAGTATATTTTTAGTTGCAGAATTTCTCCTAATTAACCTACAATCACAAAGTCTTACAGTATAATTACCATGGTAAAAAATTAAAAGTCACGAACAATTTTCAAATTCCTTGTAAAAATGCGGAAAGGAGAGCAAACTGAACAGGCTCTAGTTGAGAACGAATGGACGTCTCATACGTGTTCGATGGGATTAAGGTCAGGGGAAATCGCAGGCCACTTCCTTTCTTCGGAATGAAGGTATTCGTCCACCAACTGAGCCCTGTGTGGAAGGGAGTTATTGTTTATAAATATAAATTTGGTCCCCATACTCTACGGAAAAGGGTGTAAGGATCTAGTTCCTGTAACGCGTTAACTTTCAAAGTACTATTATTGAACTGAAAAAGTTCGGTATGCCTGTCTTTCATAATGTCTGTTTAGTCTATCAGAACACTTCGAAAAAATTAGCTTCCTTGCACTTGCACATCATCTGTCACAATACTATCTGTTATCTTAACAATAACAATGCAATACCATCTGTCTGTCCACCATCTGTCACAATGCAGCAGCCAGCAGCAGCAGCAGCAGCAGCAGCAGCAGCCGCGCCGCCAACGCTGGCCAGCCAGCCAGCCAACGCCAGCAGCAGCAGCCGCCGCTGTAACGCCGCCATATGCCAGCCTTAACCTTATGCCAGCAACGCCTTAAACGCCGCCGCCAGCAACATATGCCTTATACCGCCTGCGCCCGCCGCCGCCGCCGCCTTATTATATATATATATATATAATTGTTAAGTGCTTTCAAGACGGTTTCTTACTTTTGAAATTTGCAGATATGCAACACACCCAATTCGCCAGCATTGACACGAGCATTGTGAAGACTTATTTGGAAAAGTGATTCTTGTTCCTGTTGTGACAAGCTGATGTTCAAGCAACTCAGACACAGTCGTTCTCATTTAGATTAAAAGAAAGAGAAAGACATCTCCCATAAACTTTGCAATTCGTGATAAGCCTGAAACACGCCTTTTTGACACAAACTTTTCAGATCTGAATTGATCGTACAGTCTTAGGACCGCAGTGCGACTTGCAATGTGTGTCATCCAGTAGTATCAGCTTGTGACAACCCCATTTATATCCATCTGAACATCCCTCTCAAAAATCTATTATTCTTATAATTTAAAAAAACAACAAAACCGTCCAAAATTTAAAATTAACTTTAAAAATATCGATTTAGCATATTTCCAAGTAATTGCTCTCCATGTAAAAAGAATGCTTATTTAAAATATATATGTTAGATAGAACCTTAAAACAACATTTTTTACTATTTTATCAAAAACCAAATGTAATTAAAAATCAATAATTCATTACCACTTAGAACTTTTAAAATAGACAATTAATAACATCCAAAGAATATATAAATTGTTTAAGCAGCTCAGACTTTACAAAAATTGTAAGAATATAGAATTAATTTTGGCTATTTTAATTTTACAAAGATAAAATGTTTCAATCACTATAAAAACAAGATGTGTACTAAGCTTTTAGCAAAAAATAGTTCTTTTACGATTGAAGTGATATTCAGTGTAATATAAATTAAACACAATGAAGGGAATTTTTGGAACATATTTTTTAATATTTTGAAGCAATTTCATGAATTCAGAAGCACCATCTGAAGGTTTTCATATTTCGTGCTTCAAAAGCTTTTCACTGAAGTCTATGTAAATATTCCCTTAGGATTTATTTAATCTGTAGTACATTAAAAGGTCCAAGCACATTTTATTTGAAAGGATTCGAAGCAAAATAACTGTTTTTTATTTGTACATTTTCTGCGGTTTTGGAAAGTTTTATATATGATTTGCAAGGCTATAAGACACGCATTCCTCCTCAAGTAGATGTATTACATAGAATTTGAATAAATGTAATGAAAAGATTCGAAATGAATAACGATAATGAAGATGATGATTTGTTCTAGGTGTATGTTTTACCTGGAATGAAAGCTTCATTTTATAAACATTTAATGAATACAGTAATGCATCAACACGTGAACACCCCGAGTTACTATTTTCAATTTCATCAATTTGTCCTTTGTTTGAAAAAAATGATTGGTAATGTAGTGTTAAGTAAAAATGTCAATCTTTCGAAGCAAGTAAATTTAAAAAAGAGGGTAGTGATGGCGTTCAAGAAATGCTAGAATCAACAATCGGGGGCTGTGCGTTGACGAACTCATAGAAATGCATTAGTATGAGCAAGGGATTGAAGAGCTTAAGTCTTTGGAGCCCAGTTTAATTTGAAGATCGCATGATGGTGCGACATAGCCATCCTGTGATGACCATGTCGTGCCGGTTCCGCGTAAGCTAGAGGTGTGGGATTATCAAAATGATGAGACATAGTAGTTCTTAATACAACTTTTTATTAAGAATAGCTTATATTACTTAAATTCTAATTTGACAATTTTTAATTTAAAAGTGAAGTCAACACCCAATAAACCGTGTATTTAAGGGTGAATCACGCAACTAGATCCTTTACCATCCCAATTATCATTAATAATCTATTCATCCTAATTACTTATATCAAATAATGTACCTTTTCAGATCTCCTTCCCTTTACCTAAAGGAATATTTATCTTTCACTTTATATATGAAGATTCCAATTTCTTTATATAGGATTTCTATTCATTCATATCGGACCGCTAACTCTTGATCTGCAAGATTCCACACTAAGCTATCTTCAAACTGGCCGCACTATTGATCAGAATGATTCCACACTACTATCTCTAAGCTTGCCGCGCTATATCTTATCATCAAAGCTTCTATCCTTTTATAGTATATCTCATTTACATATTATGTTCGTTTATCTTCTTGGTATTGGGTTGGAAAAGTTTTGCCATTAATCGTGGCCGTCAAAGAACATAGGAGTTATGTTAGCGGAAAGACGCGAGAGACGTCACAATGGTTGGGAATTTGACAGAATACCTCAATTTAATTTAGAAAGGATTAAACATATTAGAAAATGTATACTTCAACGCTGAACGCATTTTCCCAACAAACAGGCAATAAATAAAATTATTTGTGTGCTACGAGAAAATTTTGAGGCAGGATAAATCTTTGAGCCGGTAGACTGCTTTGTATTAGATGTAATGAAAGCTTCAAATAACCTCTGTTTTTGATTTTGTATCCATGTCATCTAAGATTTTATTAAACATATTTTTTTCTAAATTATTATTATTTTATTGCTTTGGTCCCAACTAAAAATAATTTATTCGTATTTATATGCGAAATTATACCCGATTTATGCGGTTATAAGTCAGTCCCACCTATCGGGTAAGTTCGAATATTACACTGTTTTGATATTTAACGCTATACCTAGCAAAACGTTCAAATAACCACTTTTGTGACTTCAGTTCCCGTTTTCATTTGTTTCCTACTTGAACAACTTTTTTCAATTCCTACTATTAGCTCACACTCTTTCTATATTTATTTATTTATTTTTATGGAATTTTCAATCGTTAATAAAATACATTTTAAAGCATACTCAATTGGTACAAAATTTTATATACATGATTATTTTAGATGACAGTACAATAATATAATTATAATTAATAAAAATTAATTGATTAAAACTAATTATTTAATGAATTATAATTATTACAGATACGCTGGCATCAATTTTTGAGAATGATTGTGACCATTCTGGCGACTTGTGTTAAAACTTGAAAAGGTTTTTCTCACGTTTTAAAGAATTCAGTTGATCTGAAATTTTATATACGAGGTTATATTTTGTATGACAATGCGATACATTAATGATAATGAATAAAAAATAATTACCACTTAATATTGTGATTTTGTCTTATGTATATACACATTTATATTAATTGTAACTATTTTATAAAAGCTAGTTAAAATAACATTTTTCTTTGTTGATCTAAGTAGGAATTCACTTTATTTTTTTTATATTACTAGTTTCTGTTATACAGCTACTTAGTGCCAATATCTATCTCATTTCTCTACTGCTTTTTGCTTTAATAATCTATGGTATTATAGTGATTGTATCATGATTGGCAATCTGACCGTTGGAAAATTTGTGAAATGAAATGAAAAATGAAATTTGGAAATTTCATAAAATTATCGGCATTGAATTTCAAACTTCAAAGTTTTATAACAGGATATCATCCGACTGTGCCTATGTACAGTTTGTTTTATGTCCGGTACAGAGCGCCGGCTGTAGGTAACCTATGAGACAAAATAACAATAATTACAAATATTCGCTACGGGATGAGTTGTATTAGTAATAATGTGCTAAAAATTTTAGGCAATACCTAAAAAATATTTAAGTAGAAGTTTTATATTTTTTCTGTTGCTTGTTATTATTCAAACGTTAATTTAAAAATCTTGCCTCTGATGTGCAATTCACGAAAGAGATTGTCGGAAGGAATAAATAATGTAAAAGTGAGCTGGCTCTGAAATAGACGAATAAAATTGTGAAAGTGATAAGCGTATATATCATCTTTTTGGACAATGAGAATTCGACGCGGATAATGAAGAAAAACACTATAAATACAGTGTGGACGAATGATTTCTATAGTTAAAAATTTGACATTTGGCGTCATCGGTACAAATAGGTGTGTATAAAATGTATTTTATGAGTATGCTGTGCTAATTTTGTTTTATTAATGATGAAAAATAAAACTCTTTGTATCATTCGAATACATTAGAAAACAGCAACATAACATAGTGCAGAGGTGGGGAAACTTTCTACCATTAGAGGCCACTATATATATAGTAGATTAAGTACTAATAGAGAACCATGGTTGATGTACTATAAATGCAAATTTTATGAGAGTATCAGAGATTTGAATAGCTTTAACAATTTGGTGCAATATATAGAAATATTACAGCAAAAAAAATTAAACTTATTTATTTATTATTTAACAAAAAAATTACAGTTTAAAATATGTTTGTATTTATGTAGAGTAAGATCTTTTTATGACATTTATCATAATTATTATTTTTAAAAGTATTAAATTACTAGATGATTAAAAATGTTTGATTCTCAACAAGTGACAAGCGTCTTTTTTAACATATTTATTTGTATCAGATATTCAACGAAATATAAGCAAACATTATATCCAAATTAATATTCAAATTTTATTCTTATATAAAACAATCATACGTTTAAATGTACATGGAGTGAGTCCCAAGAATAATATAACTTAAGAACTTATCTCTAAATCAAAGTATTATACTTTATTTAATGTTGTCAGGTTTGTCGTCTTTCCAGCATAAAAACGTTTCCTGACAAACATAGATTGGGATTCTTTATAAGACATTTTCTAGCTCTACAAATTTAAGAATGATAAAGTGAATTTAGGTCTCTGAAGATTTGGAATATAAGTATTTCTATCGTTCTCAGGTTGTGAGAAGAGACATTCGATTCAATTCAAGTAACATTTAAGCAAGTTTTCAACACAACGCCGTTCGTATCTATTTCCTGCGCCTTAAGGGAACGAAAAGTAAAGATTTTGGGGTATGGTGTTGTAATACAAAGTCGATTTCAGCAAATTTACTTCTTCGACTCTTTACAGATGGGTGACGACAGTTAGAAAGTAGAGCATCGTCTTCGAATATAGTTGATGACATCAAACAGTACAAAGGTTTTATGAAAAATATAGTGAAACGCGACGAATGGTTCAATAAATGAATAAAGAGGGAGATAGTGATAGCTTTTATTGAAATAAATGAAAACTAGGCATTTACATATATCTATATATAGAGAGAGAAAGAGATTGTGTTAGGGTCACGCGGTAACGTTAATAAATTACTCGTTTGTGATGTCAAGATGAAATATTTTGAACAAGCTTCTTTTGTATCTTGTCTTTGACAACGAGTTACAAAATGTTGTAGGTAGAATGGGCTCAATTCATGTGACGTCATAGTCACATGATAGTGCTTTCCACGTAATTTTTAATAGTGGTAAAACTCATGCGACGTGATAGTCACACGATAAAAACTATCTTGTGTTTCCAGCTAATCAGTTCACGCCCTCCGGTGTTGCCAAGTTTTGCTCTTTCCAGAAACTTTCTTTTAAAAAGTACATTGTATACAAAATACATTTTATTTAAAAGTATAGGCATATAATACGATTTTTTTTTAATTTCGAAAAATCTTTTTGAAGAATTTTTTTCCTAGCATTTAAACATCTTTACCAAATATTAAATTTGATATTTTGTCTGAGTTTTACATATAGAACATCAAGTACAATTAATTTAATATTTGTTTCGCATTCAACGGAAAGCACGTGTTTGTTTTATACGTGACATCATAAATTGAGCCCATTCTCTGGATATAAAATGGTGAGTTTGTGTTGTTCTTATGAGTTTTGAGTTCTTTTAGTATAAATTGGTTTCATGTCTGACATAGACTACCTTATATTTTACTGATTCTTTTTATTACTTTAATGGAAATTCTTAGTTAAGTGTAATAAATCCTAAAATTTATGTTATTTGTAAAGAAATTTGAAATTCAGAATTTAGAAATAAACCTTGCATCGGAGAAATTTCTTCTAGAGTGCACAATTGACAATCTCAACATTGTAGATCTAATAACTAATACAACTCTTAGGTCATCATTTTCAGTGGTATGACGAGACTAGAATAGTACTTACCAGTGGATGACCCACCCTTTTCTTGCTCGGGATTTTTTAAAAATGTATGTAGGATATCCCATTTGTAAAAGGTTAGATCGTATCCTTTACCGAGGTCGGCAATTCTAATCAAAACAGTATTATACATCAACGCCATCTAGCGTCCTTTTTAAGAAACGACATCCAGCAGCGCACCGACGAGGTCCACTAATAACACCGTTGAAGAAACGTCTTATTTCGCGTGTCAGCGCCGTGCTTCCGCGCCAGGTGGTAAGACTTAATAGCACCATAATGAGTTCTATTTAATCTCAATTGTCTCCCTTAAAGTAATGTGATCTAACTTTCCCTGTTATTCTTCCGAAATAATGCTTATCAACTTTCTATTCTTTTGAAGAAATATTCCCCATGTAAATACTCCCCTATAATTCATAATAAATTATTTAGTTTTCAACCAGTTTCTTTCTTTAACTATATTTGTCTATTTTATTTCAAAAATAACTAATACACCCTTACAACCCCTAGACACCACGCCATAAAAACCCCGCTATCTGAAGAATTCCACCTTTTTGGAAGATTTCGGTTGGATTCCCACATGTATAACATCCTTGCAGTGCTTCACAATCCACCTCTGGAGTCAATTTTTACGAAACCTGTTCTTAGCAGGTCTTCACTTAAGATAAATGCTTGACAAATTTGAATTATGTAAGTGTAAATGTTGAAATAAGTTATATAATTTTTGTGTATAATATCCCCGCAACTGTCACCATTGGAGATAATTTGCGCAAAAGATCTCTCTCTAATCAAGACAAAAATCTATTATTTTCAAAGGAACTCTAATTGTTACAGAATCTCTAATTAAAAAATAAAACATTTCATATCTGTTAATAGAATGGTTCTGAAGATCTGAACGAATGAAGTGCTTTTATCCTCTCTCAAAATAACAAATTTTATATGCTTATTTCATACTTCTTTTTAAATAATCTCCGTAACATCAATAAAAAGAATACAAAATCCGCCATAAAGGCTAAGAACTTTCATGATGGATTGATTTAGAAATTTTCCTTCGAAATACCAATAATCAATGCTTAGGAGAACTGAACATTACGAGCAAGTGAAAAACACAGCTAAATGTATATTCCACTATAAAAAAAAAAGTTACAAATTCCAATTTAGATATCTGAAAAAATATACTTTTATATAAAAAATAAATTAATTGTCTTCGGATAACTATTGTCCCATGGACTTAACTCAAGAATCTTTAAATTAGAAAAGAAGAAGATAAAAGACAGTTGAGTGAATCCATTTAGATACTTGATTGACGAGGATTCAGTGATTAATGAGCAAAGTGTCACCGTAGAGCAATTCGCGTCAAACTAACCTCACTACATGCATCTCCTCTTTATAAGATGACTATTAACTTGTTTACTGGAATAAACCTTCTCAAGAGTACGTCGCCTTCAATCACTCTACAGCAGGGTTCGGCAACCTATGGCACGTGGTACAAATCTCAGCTTAGGGATGGCAATTATTTCTTAAAAAGTTCGATTTTTAAATCGATTTGAATTGTAAGTTGATGAATCTATTCACAAAAAAAACATCGATTTCTAAAAAAAATCGATTTTTTTTCAAGTCTGCATTTACAATGTAAATATAAATCCATTTTATGAAAAACGAAAAATACCGTAATAAACGATCTCTTATCAGTAAAATCAGGGAATTTTTTAGTTTAGGGAATTCGACAATTACAATTAATTTTATTGCCATATCAAAACATAAGGTATAAAAGAAGACATTTATGTTCTAAATGTATTTGTTACTTTAAAAAGTTTAGAAAATAGTCAATATAGCTTATAGTTCCCAATGCTTAATACCTAAGCTTTTTAAAAACAACAGTCTGTCAAGTTTACAGGGATCCAAGCGGTTCTACTCATAACTTGCGATGTTGCCGGCAATCATAAAGACTTTTTTTTAAATTTAAAAAAAAAAAAAAAGTCCAAAATTTAAAATTAACTTTAAAAAATTTTTCGGATTTGGGGGATATTTCAAGTCAATTGCTCTCCATGAAAAAAAAAAGGAATCTTGTTTAAAATATATATGTTAGATAAGACCTTAAACAACATTTTTTACTATTTTATCAAAAACCAAATGTAATTAAAAATCAATTAATTCATTACCACTTCATTTTAAAATAGACAATTAATAACACATCCAAAAGAATATAAATTGTTTAGCAGCTCAGACTTTTGCAAAAATTGTAAGAGAATATAGAATTAATTTTTGGCTATTTCATTTCAAAGATAAAATGTTTCAATCACTATAAAAACAAGATGTGTACTAAGCTTTTTTAGCAAAAATAGTTCTTTTACGATTAGTGATATTCAGTGTAATATAAATTAAACACAATGAAGGGAATTTTGGAACATATTTTTAATATTTTGAAGCAATTTCCTTGAATTCAGAAACTGCCATCTGAAGGTTTTCATATTTCGTGCTTCAAAAGCTTTTTCACTGAAGTCTATGTAAATATTCCCTTAGGACATTTAATCTGTAGTACATTAAAGGTCCAAGCACATTTTATTTGAAAGGATTCGAAGCAAAATAACTGTTTTTTTTATTTATTTTTATTTTCTGCGGTTTTGGAAAATTTTATATATGATTTGCAAGGCTATAAGACACGCATTCCTCACTCAAGTAGATGTATTACATAAATTTGAATAAATGTAATGAAAAGATTCGAAATGAATAACGATAATGAAGATGATGATTTGTTCTAGGTGTATGTTTTACCTGAATGAAAGCTTCATTTTATAAACATTTAATGAATACAGTAATGCATCAACACGTGAACACCCCGAGTTACGCTATTTTCAAATTTCATCAATTTGTCCTTTGTTTGAAAAAAAATGGTGAAATTGGTAATGTAATTTAAGTAAAAATGTCAATCTTTCGAAGCAAGTAAATTTAAAAGAGGGTAGTGATGGCGTTCAAGAAATGCTAGAATCCAACAATCGGGAGCTGATAGTTGACGAACTCATAGAAATGCATTAGTAAGAGCAAGGGATTGAAGAGCTTAAGTCTTTGGGCCCAGTTTAATTTGAAGATCGATGATGGTGCGAATAGCCATCCGTGATGACCATGTCGTGCCGGTTCCGCGTAAGCTAGAGGTGTGGGATTATCAAAAATGATGAGACATAGTAGTTCTTAATACAACTTTTTATTAAGAAAACTTATATTACTTAAATTCTAATTTGACAATTTTTTTTAAAAGTGAAGTCAACACCAATTAAACCGTTATTTAAGGGGGAGATCACGCAACTAGATCCTTTATCCCAATTATCATTAATAATCTATTCATCTAATTACTTATATCAAATATTACCTTTTCAGATCCCTTCCTTTACCTAAAGAATATTTATCTTTCACTTTATATATGAAGATTCCCAAATTTTTTTATATAGGGTTTCTATTCCTTCAAGCTATCGGACCGCTAACTCTTGACGCAAGATTCCACACAAGCTATCTTCAAACTGGGTTTTTAAAAATGATTCCACACTACTATTCTAAGCTTGCCGCCATATTTTTTTCATCAAAGCTTCATCCTTTTTTTAGTATATCTCATTTACATATTATGTTGTTTATCTTCTTGGTATTGGGTTGGAAAAGTTTTGCCAAAACGTGGCCGTCAAAGAAAATAGGATTTTGTTAGCGGAAAGACGCGGGGACGTCACAATGGTTGGGAATTTAAAATACCTCAATTTAATTTAGAAAGGATTAAACATATTTGAAAATGTATACTTAACCCGAACGCATTTTCCCCAACAAACAGGCAATAAATAAAATTATTTTTGTGCTACGAGAAAATTTTGAGGCAGGATAAATCTTTGAGCCGGTAGACTGCTTTGTATAGATGTAATGTTTAAATAACCTCTGTTTTTTTATTTTGTATCCATGTCATCTA
>BMAV01023528.1:0-35433 GCA_019973955.1 Trichonephila inaurata madagascariensis
AAAAAAAAAAAGTTAAAAACTTTTATTGCTTTTTAATAATGTTTTAAATTCTTTTTTTCCTTTTTTTTTAAAAATTCTTTTGAGGAAAACATTGCCACAAACTTTAAAATTTTTAGTACTATTCTCTTGAGTTTTTATAAAGAAATTTGAGTATAAAAAATTAATAAATGCAAAAAATTTGTTTCTTGTTTATTGTCGCCATTTTAAATTGAGAAAAAAAAATAAAATTTCTAAAAAAAAAATATGCTCCGGGAAATTACTTGTTTGTTTCGGCTGCCATTTTATTAATTTTTTGATAATAAAAGATATTTTCTAAAAAAAAAATTTTTAAGAAAATTTAACGACTTGTTTTGTTTTAATAAATACAAATTTTTTTTTATGGGAAAATAAAAAATTAAAATTTGTAAAAATGTTGAATCAAATCCGAAAAAAAAAAATTTTCCCTTAACGAAAGGAAATTTTTTTTTTTAAAAAAAAGAAAAAATTAATGTATGTTTTATTTTTACTTTTTTTTTTTTGAAGGAAATTCTTGGTTTTTGAATTGAACAATCTTATATTGGGCCTTTCCCTTGGTTATTTTGGGGAAATTGGTTTCAAAATTTAATTTAAGAAAAAAGGCTAAATTCCGTGACCCCGTCCCCTATATTCAGAAAAAATACATTTTAATGCTTAAAGTACATTATCATTTCTGAATTATCAAAATAGTAATTTGATATTTTTTAAGGACTGACAAATTATTATTTTCGTAATCTGCGCAATCGCAAAATAGAAATATTGTATTTACACAAAAAAAAAATTTTCTTTTATAACACTAATAATAAAATATATACTTTCAATAAGTATAAATTAATTTTGTATTATTTAAATACCAAAGAGAAAAAAGAAACTATTTCATTGAATTAAAAAACAACAATTTTGTATTCAAAACTTTTATATTATTAAAGTACACAGAAATTCTTTTAACGGAATTTATTATCTTATTACACATTTTGAAAACTATCGGAATAATTTACCACACATCGTCGAAACTGGTTCTTCACAAAAATTGTTTTCTTATTACGAAAAGTAAGAAACTCTTTCTTTTTCTGAGAACATTATGACCAGAAAAGAAACTTTAGAGCCTCACGTGACACAGCAAATTGAATAACCTTCAAGCTGAAACTATTGATTACATTTTTTTTTTATTAAATTAGATAGTGAAGCATTGATCATTATTTTTTCCAATTAACGTAGCAGTTAGTTGTATCTGAAAGATGGTATGTGTGTTGCACGGTCTCATGAAATTAACAAGAATCTTTTTTAAAAAAAAACGGAATTGCTTTTCCTTTTGTTTTAAAATGTGTAAAATTTCTGAATGTCCAAGAAATTTAAAAAAAAAAAAGGATACTTTTAGAACAATATCGCAAAAATAAAGTAATACACAAAACCTTTTTTTAAAAATAAAAATCAATAATTTGGTTTTAATTTAAAGAAATTAAAAAAAAAAAATTAAACTGTATTCTGCTTAAACACGTTTGAAAGTTACTTTTCCCCCCACTCTTTTTCCTTGAATAAAATAACATGTTTTGTGCCGTTTCAGATATTTGTTCCATTATTTCTTAATTTTAAAACGATGTCACATCATTTAAGTGTAACTTATGGAAAGAAATTTGAATCCGGGAGTTTGAGGGAAAAAATTTTCTCTTTTGGGATTGGGCCATCTGTTAACGCCCCCGAAAAAAAAATAAAAAACCATTGTCGAAAGTTTTAAAAAATACACCTTGTTAATTTAGTAAAACATTGATTCTAGTTTTTTTTTTAAATTATTTTCTGAGAACGTAATGTTTAATTTAAATAAAATAATATACAAAAAATAATGTAAGTTCGTGCAAAGTATCAGTGTGAAGGTAGTTTTTTATATCTTATTATTGACTAAATTTTCGAAAATACGTTTCATCCTGAATTAAATCTTGAAACAGAAAGAGAGAATGTTTTAAAATCGAATTTTTTTTTTTCTATTTTGTTTAAAATGTGGGGATGGTCAAATGCCCAGAAAATCGTTTCTAGAACAGTATTGCAAAGAATTTGTTTTAATTTGTAGGGGGTAATCAAACTTTTGCTTTATTTTATATTCATGTTTGAAACTAACCTTTTTTCCTGGAAGGAAATAACTTTTTCAGTCATTTTATACATTTCAGCACGATTTCGTAATTTTAGTACTGTTCATCAATTCCTAATTTGTTGAAAGAAAATTTGAATTCACAATAAAATGGGAAATAATTAGATAATATATAGAGGTTTGACAGGAAATTTCATCGCTATTTGATTTTTGCTGCCACAAGTCTATTTTACAGAAACAAATAAAATACCAATGCTAGAAAAACGATTTTTAAAAAAATATACCTAATCAATTGAGTAAATTATGATTCTGTATTTTCGATATTACACATATTTTATACGAAAAAAAAAAAGCCAATCCTTACTTTTTATATTTTCCATGTGTGCACTCAATCATTTATTGCAAAATTTGTATCTAAATGCTACGCCTTTTTAGAAAAATAATGCCTCAAAGCTTAATTATTTGATTTAATAAAACAAAATATTTACCGTCTTTCACTGAGGTGGAAGAATGCTCTCGATTCTAATTGATAGTTTCATCATCATAAAAAGGAAAATATACTTTTTAACACAACAAGTTCGTTTTAATTAATAATCTTTAAAAATTAATTTATGTAATTCTGAAATCGAACATTCCTGCAGATGGCAGCACGCGCCTGAGTAACTCTTAATGCAGTGAAAATCGTTTAACACGAAACTGAAGGGACTGAAATATTTTTTGGGGTTAAAAGAATTTCGCATTAAAGGATATTGCAAAAGAAAGAAAACATACATTCAACAAAATTAAGCTTATCAGAGTGCATTTTATTTCCATAGATATGGCATACACTTAATAAAAATCAAAGAAACAAAAGACATTTACAAGTGCTCGCGCTTTTTGAAAAACAAAATATTTACTGAGTTTTTGTAAAATAATCTGATATTGTTCTTAAAAATTTAATATTTATTTTGCAGGATTCACACTCAGAGCTAGGTTGGATGATTTTCAGAATAATAAAAAGTGCTGATCTTTTTCATAAATTTTTTGAATTTCTTCTTCACGATGTTAATTGTCACTTACCTGAAGTACAAATCGGAATTATTAACCTATATCCCCATACTAAATTTGAATGCAAATATAAGGAATGTTTTTCAACTCAAGTGATGCAAATTATGTTGAATGTTGTAAATTTGAACCGACAGGGAATTCCAAATTTACATGATTTGGCTGTCAGATAGTGTAGTAGTTCTCGATCAACATAAGTTTGTGAATAATTGTTTTCTATTATCAACATAATATACATCAAATCATATAATAGCGCTCAAATTTAACTGATATACACCTACACAACTACCTAATTTTATTAGCATCCTCAAGAACTAATCCTGATAGAGACAACTTGGTAAAAAATTCAATTAACAAGCATCGCTCCCCTACTCGGCGGGCCTTTAGTGGTACCGGCTCCACCCGTGACAAGGCAAAGCCACGGTCCGATACCTATACCACTCGGCTACCGAATATTTACTCATCGAATATTTAGCAAAAAAAGTTCAGAATATCTTTTCGCCAGATTACTGGTATAATTTAATAAAAACCTGTAAAAAGAAAGCACCGTTTCATATGGTTCAAATGACGCATCAGGACTTTTTCTCTACAAGTACTTTAGAAAATTTATCAATAATAGAAAGGTATCACAGTTACAGGGATGCCAGTAAATTGGTTCAAAATGCACTGGATAAAATTAGAAAAGTCGAAACCCCATCTGATACAATTTAAGTACGACTTTAATGAAGATACCGAATTTTGTGCCATAAATATACGAAAAAGTGCAGCAGGTAGACCACTATGTCTGAAAAATATGATCCAGCCTTTGTTGCATCTAACAGGTAGAACAGTGACAAGAGAAAAGAGGAAAGATATGATGGACTTGTTGAAATTTATTCCTCCTATTAAACACGAGTATTATAACATTTTAAGGACAAATCGACAGGATGGGAGCTCAAATACAGCTAACGAGGATGACATCATTTATAATGATGATAACGCAATTTAAACAAAGTAATAATACTCGTAATATTATGTACGAGTAACAGAATAGTTATTATTCATTTGTGCTAAACTCTTTAATAAAACATATGTTTATATAATGACATTTTTCCGTAATAAAAGAATAACTCAAAGACTGAATTTGAATTATTCATTTTCTTTCACTTGCCAAATCGATTAACTCCACCAATCACGAAAAAATTGTAGTAATAATAGCAATAACTCCAAGTATATTCCATTTTATACTTCCTATATGTCGTCATATCAAATAGACGTTTCTAATAATACAGTCTACATCATATTTTCAAATTTTTAATTTGAAAAGAATTTTAAAAAGCAACATAAAATATTTTATCATTTTTCTCAACTTCTTGTTTTATGGAGTTAATCAATTTGGCAATTGAAGCATCCATATCATACACCACCTGCATTCGGATGGAAAACAGATAATTTATCCCAGAATTTTTATTTCGGTGAAAACAGAACAAGTTGGTCAATTAGAATTAATTACATAAAAAAATATATATATAATTATATATATATATATATATATATATATATATATATAATAACATACTTAGTTAACATTTTTGTTAATGTCATTCAATAACAATACGTAACAGTAATATAAAAGAAAAAATTGCTTCAATTTTTTTTAAAAATTGTGTGATGGTCAAATCCCCTAGAAAATCAAAAATATTTTAAAACATTTCAAAGATTTGTTTTAATTTGTAGAGGGGTAATCAAACTTTGCTTTATTTTATATAATCATGTTTGAAACTAACCTTTTTTTCCTGGAAGGAAATAACTTTTTTCAGTCATTTTATACATTTCAGCACGTATTTCGTAATTTTAGTACTGTTTCATCAACTTCCTCTAATTTGTTGAAAGAGAAATTTGAATTCACAATAAAAATGGGGAAATAATTAGATATATATATAGAGGTTTGACAGGAAATTACCTATTTGATTTTTGCTGCCACCAAGCATTTACAGAAACAAATAAAATACCAATGCTAGAAAAACGATTTTTTAAAAAAATATACCTAATCAATTGAGTAAATTATGATTCTGTATTTTCGATATTACACACATTTTTATACGAAAAAAAAAAGCCAATCCTTACATTTTTATATTTTCCCATTTACACTCAATCTTTTATTGCCAATTGTATCTAAATGCTACGCTTTTTTTTAGAAAATAATGCCCAAGCTTAATTATTTGATTTAATAAAACAAATATTTACCGTCTTTCACTGAGGTGGAAGAATGCTCCTCGATTCTAATTGATAGTTTCATCATCATAAAAAAGGAAAATATACTTTTAACACAACAAGTTCCGGTTTTAATTTAATAGACTTAAAAATTAATTTATGTACACTTCTGAAATCGAACAATTCCTGCAGATGGCAGCACGCGCCTGAGTAACTCTTAATGCAGTGAAAATCGTTTAACACGAAACTGAAGGGACTGAAATATTTTTTGGGGTTAAAAGAATTTCGCATTAAAGGATATTGCAAAAGAAAGAAAAACATACATTCAACAAAATTAAGCTTATCAGAGTGCATTTTATTTCCATAGATATGGCATACACTTAATAAAAATCAAAGAAACAAAAAAGACATTTACAAGTGCTCGCGCTTTTTGAAAAACAAAATATTTACTGAGTTTTTGTAAAATAATCTGATATTGTTCTTAAAAATTTAATATTTATTTTGCAGGATTCACACTCAGAGCTAGGTTGGATGATTTTCAGAATAATAAAAAAGTGCTGATCTTTTCATAAATTCTTTTTGAATTTCTCTTCACGATGTTAATTGTCACTTACCTGAAGTACAAATCGGAATTATTAACCTATATCCCCATACTAAATTTGAATGCAAATATAAGGAATGTTTTTCAACTCAAGTGATGCAAATTATGTTGAATGTTGTAAATTTGAACCGACAGGGAATTCCAAATTTACATGATTTGGCTGTCAGATAGTGTAGTAGTTCTCGATCAACATAAGTTTGTGAATAATTGTTTTCTATTATCAACATAATATACATCAAATCATATAATAGCGCTCAAATTTAACTGATATACACCTACACAACTACCTAATTTTATTAGCATCCTCAAGAACTAATCCTGATAGAGACAACTTGGTAAAAAATTCAATTAACAAGCATCGCTCCCCTACTCGGCGGGCCTTTAGTGGTACCGGCTCCACCCCGTGACAAGGCAAGCCACGGTCCGATACCTATACCACTCGGCTACCGAATATTTACTCATCGAATATTTAGCAAAAAAAGTTCAGAATATCTTTTCGCCAGATTACTGGTATAATTTAATAAAAACCTGTAAAAAGAAAGCACCGTTTCATATGGTTCAAATGACGCATCAGGACTTTTTCTCTACAAGTACTTTAGAAAATTTATCAATAATAGAAAGGTATCACAGTTACAGGGATGCCAGTAAATTGGTTCAAAATGCACTGGATAAAATTAGAAAAGTCGAAACCCCATCTGATACAATTTAAGTACGACTTTAATGAAGATACCGAATTTTGTGCCATAAATATACGAAAAAGTGCAGCAGGTAGACCACTATGTCTGAAAAATATGATCCAGCCTTTGTTGCATCTAACAGGTAGAACAGTGACAAGAGAAAAGAGGAAAGATATGATGGACTTGTTGAAATTTATTCCTCCTATTAAACACGAGTATTATAACATTTTAAGGACAAATCGACAGGATGGGAGCTCAAATACAGCTAACGAGGATGACATCATTTATAATGATGATAACGCAATTTAAACAAAGTAATAATACTCGTAATATTATGTACGAGTAACAGAATAGTTATTATTCATTTGTGCTAAACTCTTTAATAAAACATATGTTTATATAATGACATTTTTCCGTAATAAAAGAATAACTCAAAGACTGAATTTGAATTATTCATTTTCTTTCACTTGCCAAATCGATTAACTCCACCAATCACGAAAAAATTGTAGTAATAATAGCAATAACTCCAAGTATATTCCATTTTATACTTCCTATATGTCGTCATATCAAATAGACGTTTCTAATAATACAGTCTACATCATATTTTCAAATTTTTAATTTGAAAAGAATTTTAAAAAGCAACATAAAATATTTTATCATTTTTCTCAACTTCTTGTTTTATGGAGTTAATCAATTTGGCAATTGAAGCATCCATATCATACACCACCTGCATTCGGATGGAAAACAGATAATTTATCCCAGAATTTTTATTTCGGTGAAAACAGAACAAGTTGGTCAATTCAGAATTAATTACATACACACACACACACACACATAAATATATATATATATATAATAACATACTTAGTTAACATTTTTGTTAATGTCATTCAATAACAATACGTAACAAGTAATATAAAAGAAAAATTGCTTCAATTACTTTTTAGATCAACAAAGAATCATTTTATTTTATTTTTATCAAATAATTACAATTAATATAAATATGTATATACATATGACAGTGGTGGCAATTCATTTATATTAATTATCATTAAAGTATCATATTGTCACCCAAAACAATCGCGTATAGAAAATTTCAGCTCAAATGAGTACTTTAAAATGTGAGGAAAAAACCTTTTAAAGTTTTGACACAAGTCACCAAAATGGTCGCTAAGTCGCCAAAAATGATACAAACATGGCTGTATGTATCCGTAATTCTTTAAATAATTAGTTTTAATCAATTAATTTTTATTAATAATAATTAAATTACCCTATTGTCATCCAAAATAATCGTGTATATAAAATTTCAGCTCAACTGAGTGCTTTAAAATATATTTTATTAAGGATTGAAAATTTGAACAAGAGGCAGAAAATTTTTTTAATCTTTCAGCCATTTTATAGTCGATTTTACAGTATGACTTAATGCAGAATCTTGGTGAGAAACAAAGTTTCCTTCATGGTAAAGACGTTACTTTTTTTTGATCAAGTGTTTCAAAACTTTATTCAGATAGTATTTAGAATCAATTTTAAAGTTTGGTTCTACAAAAAATGGCTTTATTAAGCCTCGAGAGGACATTTCTGTCCATACCATAACACCTGACGGCCAACTGGCCTTTTTCAAAACTGCTGCGTCTTTGCAACGTTTTTTGCTTGAAATATATTGAATCTTCGTTTTGCCAGTTGTGAATGACAGATGAAACTGTGCTTCAACAAAAGTTATCCATGCTTTGTATCTACCTTTGCGTAACATTAAATACAGAGGCCAAGAAAGTTTTCTTTGTTTTTCTACGGTCTTAACAGGCATTTAATGACAGACTGGAAAATTTACTTTTTTATAGCCAATTTTCTTTATCTGACGATGAACTGTCGATTGCTATATCTACAGTTTCTTTGCCATAGGTTTTTGAGGCAAAGAATTTTCTACAGTGATAATTCGCTTTTCAATCTTTTTTTTCTCTTCATTAAGGACTTCCTTTCGTTCACATTTTTTCCTGGAGCTTTTGGTTTCGAGCCAAATTTAATTTCTTTTTGAAGTTTAGATAGTAATACAATAGAAAAATGTCTTTTTTTATTTTTAAATGCTTTATTATTTACAGAATTTGAACAACCATCCTTCAAAAGCTGTAAAATTTCGTTCCGGGTTTGAGGATCTAATTTCAGTACTGTAATTTACTCCCACAAATAAAAAGGATTAGATTGGTAATTTAAATGTTTCATTTTTCAAATAAAACCTGTTGTAAAACGATAGAAATTCATCATAAATATTTATATGCTTTTAAAATTGGTCATACTTATTTTGAATCAACCTGTACATATAGGAAGATATTAGTGAACTATAATAATAGGAATTGAAAAAAAGCAATGGTCTATAAAAGTTATGTATGTGGCCTGAAATTTCGAAAATTATCTCTTATTATTGCTAACGGAGGAAATATCTGCAATTCTTTCATTTTCCCGCACTAAGCAAAAAAATTTCCAGAACCTATTCTCTTCCTTCCTTAATTGCTTACTCTCATAAACATTTAACTTTATTTCACAGAAATTTCAGCTAATTTCCTTTCCTGGAATACATAGAAAGCTAAGCGGAAAACAATGATCGTTTTGGCGATAGGATAGTGAATGACAGGAACGCAGATTTTTACTTTTTTGGATGAAAAGTAACAGATTCAAATTAATTCTAGAGCTGCGTTGTCTCTTCTGATCTTAGTTCTATTTAATGGAGAGTGTTAGTGTTTAAAAACTTAAATGCACAGTACAGCTTTTTTACCGTCTAGTTGAATTATTTTCAAACTGCTTACTTTCTTTTAGACAAACGAATACTATATATTACCATCGACTATAATTCCCAAGGCCCTTGTTAATATTTCGAAATTGATGATGTACTCTCATCCTTCTAGAGGAAATGCGTTATGTGACGTAAGATATTTTGAAATCATTAGTTTTATACTTGCTAAAATATTTTATATGTATGTAATATAATAATAATAAAAATAATATTATAATATTCTTATCTTTAATTTAAATCCTAATAAAGTATTTGTACTGAAGATGATGCAAAAGTACCCCATCTTTTCCCTTCAGATACTAAACTTTCCCTGTAGACTTAATACAGCTCTGTCTAGAATATATGTTCTCAAATTTTCAGGCCGCGGTAGCCTAGTGGTATAGGTATCGGACCGTGGCTTGCCTTGTCACGAGTTCGAGCCCAGTACCACTAAAGACCCGCCGTGTAGGGCAGCGATGCACGTTAAATCTGTCGAGAGCTGAAACGTCCTCCCATTGGTGTGGTAGTTAGGAGAGGGGGTGCGTCACTTGACCATGGTTCAAAATTACGTGGTCCGTCGCCAAAAGCCCTCGTATAGCTGAACAGTGCGACGTTAATATTCAATCAATCAATCTCAAATTTTCAATCTGAAGACTTCTTACCATATTTTTTTGTTTGGGATAGACCCCTGCTTACCTAATACTAAATTTTTGAAAATTTATCAACTTAAAAGTCTTTTTGACAGCTGGTATACAGCTGCTTGTTTTAAAAGATTTAAATTTCTAATTGTAGGGAAGTTTAGCGTTTAAAGCTTAAGAAACACGAGTTATATGATTAAATTAAAATTTAATTTATAATTAAAAAAAACTGATAAAAAATATTTATAATGGGAGATATTAAACTGGTGCTTCAATAACAAATTTTGAATATTTGGCATACATTTTACCAGGTTCAACCCTAGATCTCCTTGGTTTAGTAGTTTTATGGTTTATTCTTTCTTTTTTTTTATTTTGGATTGGCAACTGATCTGAAACTCCTTTTAATCAAGAAAAGTAATTAAAAACTTTCTTACAATACTCCATAATTCGGGATAAATAACAGGTAAGTGTGTCTTTTTAAACCCAAAATTGCTGACATCCGTTTCTAAGCTTAACTTTAAGATCTCCGTTACTGCCTATTCTGATCAGTTTCTCGTGTAATGTGACATTTTTTTTCTTTCAGTATGACCATATGAATCAGTAGCGCACACAGGAATTTTTCAAGGGTGGGGGCAGGGTCGAAAGTCCACTATTCTCGTATCATGCTCCATTTGATTTTGTCGATTTTCGGGAACAAAAAACAGTAAAAAATTAATTATTCAATATATAATTAGCATTAATTAATAAAAATTAATTATTATTAGCAAATACTTAATTAAATTTTACGTATTATATACATAGGATTATAATCAATTGGGAAAAAAACAAGGGCTTTGGGGATGGGGGTCCGGACCCGAAGGTCCCCCCTCGTGTGTGCCACTGATATGAATTCATTTCCTACTGTAGTAATTACCATAGTCAAGGCATTCCCAAACCTAATTTCAAAATCCGAATAAATGGCATTTAAATTTTGAATGTAGGTTAAAACGTCATTTTCCTGACAGATTGTCTGTGGCCTATTGAGAAACAGGTAAAATTTGCGACGTCCAATATTATACTAATTTAGCTTAATTCTGGCAACAAACGCCTATATGATTGCCCTTGTTTTTAATAAAATTGATGTCGCATCATGTAACTCCAAATTAACCTCCTTAAATTTAGTAAATAAATATGTCAAATAGGTAAAATTTGGTTTCCATTTGACCAAATTTTATTTTAAAGTGAAAGTCATAATGTCGTTTAATTAGAGCCTCTATCGTAGACCCCCATTTACACCTCATGGACCCCAAATTATTTTTTGTGGTCGTGGACCCCTTGCAGGTCTTCATAGACCCCTGTTGATCGATATAGACCATTTTGGGAATCATTAGTCTAGAACAGTGGTTCCCAAAGTGGTTTCTGCAGAGTCCCAGGAGTCCCCGATGTTATTCAGGAGGTCTGTGGAAAATTAAAATTGATTTGGTGGGGGTCCCTAAATAACATAAAGAGGTCCGCGCAAGGTTTAGTATTAAAAAAATTGAACCATTTTTATTTTTATGGAAATTTAAATAAATAACAATAATTTACTTGGATATTCCGAATGGATGTTGAACCCTTTTGCGCATGAATTAACTCAGATCCCAAACACAGAAGAATCCATACTAATACAAGAGCATCTTATTAAAATATTCACAAATGAGGGACATAAACCAATGTTTGAACAATGATACCACACATTCTGGTTACAAAAACAGATCCCAATTTTATATCCTACATTATGGGTTATTGTACAGAAGTTGTTGACTACTTTTTCGTCTTTCAATTTGGTAGAACGTGGATTTAATGCTATAAAAACTCATCTAAAAAAAAACCCGGCTAAAAATTATTGTTTGTGGGGATTTGTAGTTGCTACTCACAAACATTGAGACGGACATAAATGTCCTCATAATATCTCATCAAGTTCATTCAAGTCATTAATTTTTTAAAATTTATTTTAAACAAAAGTTATAATTTCAATAAATAACTTTTTAACAAAATGGGATTTTTTAAATTTGTGATTTTTATAGAGTGCATTTATGTAGCTTTTTCACTTGAGGGTCCTTGGGAAAGTTTTGACTTTAAAAAGGGGTCCGTGGGCAAGTTTTGATTACAAAAAGGAGTCCATGGGAAGAAAAAGTTTGGGAACCACTGGTCTAGAAGCACAGAACCAGTTAGAGTCCCACCAAAAAAATCATAAATCATGGCATTTGGAGAATTTACCAGTTCATATCTATTTAACTTTCCCTTTTTAAATATGGTCACCCTCCTAACTTTTTAGAACACATTGCAAGTTATCACAGTACTTTTTATGTGTAGTACTTTATATGTAGTAATTTATGCAATTATTTTATTTATAATATAATATATAAAAATATAATTATATTATTACATATACAATAATTATATTAAATTCTCTATTTATAATAATTATTTTTATTACATTTAATTATAAATATTATTATATATTATGTTATATTAGTACTCTTGTATATAATTATTATTATATTACATTATGATTAGTTTTCTTTTTTTAATTAATGTTAAATTATATGATTATTTTATATAACAATTATTATTATATGAATGTTATATATAATGGTTATTGTTAAATTATGTATTACATACTATTATTATTATTGATATAATTTTAATATATATATTACATTGATATTCATCATTGACTGATATTAGTTATTTTTAATCTATTCCTAAATTGTTAATTTGAAATATATTTCAATATATTTCAAATCAGTTCTTTATAATTATTTTCCTGACGATTTGCAACCACTAGACCGCCATCTTGGATTTCATATCACGCGATAACAAGCGCTGCTTAGCGCAATACCTTAATCACGTCAAACAGCGCTTGGCGCTTAGTACCCCTATATCAAATTAGTTCCAAAAATGCGTTCAGTATAGTGCTTTTTCCTTAAGGCTGTTTTCGGTTAATGTTAAAGAATAAGACCTGAATTTGGAACATTTTTTCAGATATAAAAGAAATGAAAAATTAATATGATATTCTGGCTTCACTATCCTTTAGAAATCAGCATTTTTTATCATACTTCCCGTTTTTAACCGAGTTGATTCCTTTTTTCTGGTATAAAATGTGTTTCGCATTTTTCATCCTATACCGTAATGTTAAATGGGCTTTGCCTTCACGTATTAAAACAAACAAGAAAGTATTCACGGAATATTTTGAAATTTTTAAAAACACTACATTGTTAACAGAGATACGAGCTATAATTCTACAAATTTCCATGGAAACTGAGGCATTTTTCTGACTGAAAATAAGCTTCGGGTTTAGTTCAATCTCTCGTACTTTTACCGAAGACAGCCTTAAAACGTCAGCTTATTTACAATTTAGGTGTAATCATTCGTTTCTGTAATATGCTCAGAAGGGTGAATCGCGGTTCTGTGGAGAAAAAAAAAATTATAAATTGGAACCTACTTATGCGGAAATTATATTCTATGGTATGAAGTTTAAGAGAAAAAAATTGTAAATAAAAATAATTTGAAATTTTTTTTGAAGTTATACTTCTTTTGGGGCGTTAGAGAAATAGGATGAGGGTAAATTTTTACAATGCGCACGCACACCATCATGGATGCGAAAATCCTTTGTCTAGAAATATACAGAACGGGACAAATCATTCCCGCCTTCGAAATTCTCAGAAAAATATTTCTCTTCACTTACCTGAAGAAGGGGACACCCGGGTTTGAACCGCGCGGAGACCTTTCGATCTGCAACCGAATGCTCTACCACTGAGCTATACACTCGAGTCAGCTAACTTTTTTGCTTTGCGTTATATAGGAAAGGATACGAAAATGCTTTGATTAGAAAAATGCAGAACGGGACAGATCATTGTCGCCTTCGAAATTCTCAAAAAAAATCATTTATCTTCACTTCTCTGAAGAAGACTCCCGGGTTTGAACCGGTGACCACTCGATCTGCAGTAGAATACTCTACCACTGAACAATACCCCCGCGTCAGTCAACCTTTGCTTTGCGTTAAGTAGGAACGGATACGAAAATGCTTTGTCTAGAAATATGCAGAACGGGACAGATCATTCCCGCCTTCGTCCCCCTCCCCATATTATTGGTCCTATTGTCCCTGTGCGGGGGTGTTTAAATTTATTTAAATCGTGATTATCTCAGGTTTGGCTGGTCCGATTGACTGAAGGTTAGTATCGTTCAATCGGGAACGCCTTTCGTTCTTGGCCCAGATGCCCTGCTAAAGAGATTTTTAGAAAGATTTTAATCTTGTTACGCCAAAGAAGTATAACTTCTTACGTGCGTACATAAGTACACACACACTTTTTTTTAAGGGATTCAATTTTTGGTAAAAAGTGGGAAAATGCTCAATTTTGGTTGGATGAATTTAAACTTAAATGATTATTTTCGTCCAATTAATAACCAAAAATGATAATTACTGATAGTGTAAATGTACACTGCAACATTTCATAATCTAGCCCTTTCTTTCTCGTCGTCGATCTGCAATCCGATTCCAAGTTGTTTTTCTGTTTTCCTCTTTATCATACGCTTCAATTTTGACACAGTACGTTATTATTTTTTTTAATTTAATACTAAAGAAGCTGTTAAATGTACCTGATCTCGTACTTACTTAGTAGGTGTTCTATCATTGCAATAATTGTTAAAAAGTACCAAGATGCCGTTTCTTTTTGACAAAAATTACTAACTTTTTACCATAAGAGGTCTAAGCTTCGTGCCTCTTGTAGCAGTTCATAAAATAAAATAAAAAATCTATTTTTATGTTATCTATGTACTAGAAAGCATATTTTCCGTAATGGTAGGTTTCGAAATTCTGAGGAAAGCTTTCAATTCATTCCACTCCCCCTCTCACAATGAACACTCCTGTCTAAAGAATTTCCCTAATTTTAAATTACTTTCATGTTATATTCAATGTTTCTGGTTATCTATTTCACACAGTCTAGAATAAAGAATCGTTCACCATTTTCAATTCTAACTCGTAATTTTAAAGCACTCGTATGGCGTGGTCGACACTTGAGCTGGTACCCCATGCTAACGTAAGAATTTTGAGTTCCAACGCATTTAACGTATAGCAGCCCTCTAGACGGCGAGTATTAAATGGAAGAACTAATTCATTAGTGAACTACTCGCCAAACTTTCTTTTGGCGCGTTTTTGAGATCACGCCAAATAAAGTTTTGGTGCTCAGTAGTTTTCTAATCCAGTATGTCGGCCTATCACTAAGAACTCGATATGAAAATAATTAAAGAATTGCTTATATTTTCCTGACGAAACAATTTACATAGATTTTAAAAGAGGCGAAAAACATGTTAAGCAAAACCGTATTTGCCTTTCCTTTTGTAGGAAAAAAATGGAAAAATACGAGTACCACGATTTTAAAAAAATAGAATACAAAAAATTTATGAATGCCTTACAAAGGCAGATAAAGTTTGAGAAACGGAATATGAGGAAAATTAAAATAATGTTTAAGAAAATTCCGAATTCCCTATAAATCTTATTTTAATGTTTAAAATTAATTAGTCAAGAGTAAAATTGAAATAAAATAAAGGGTAAATTTGCAATTTGATGCCAGTGGAAAAATAATTATGCGTGATAGATTTAGAATTGTGGCAAAGCAAATTTGTACTGTTAAATCCACAATAGAACATATGCCCGCCAAATTTTTCATCCTGTCTGTAAAAATTTTCAGTTTGCTGGTTTACTTATCACATTTCATGACAGCTAAAATGAATAAAATCTTAATTAAGAAATGAGAGAATAAAACCACAGAGAACAGTGCTAATTCTGCAATCCTTTTGGTTCATAAAAATTGAAAGTGCAGCCCTATTATTTTAAAAAATCCTGGTACTGCTTGAAATATCCATGTTCGAATAAACGACAGAAGACGAAAACTGCAATCAAGAAAACGTGAAGTATCGAAATGGTTTAATCGAATTAAAATTCTCTGAAAGTAATAAGGTTACCCCACCATTAAAAGAAAAAAAATTATAATATATTTTATAAGGATGACAACTACAGAGTACCAAACATTAAGAATCAAAATAACTATATTATAATATTTTCGCCCAACTTGGCGATTATCAACAACGTGGCACGTAGCGTACTGATATCAAATTGGTATCATAGCTAGCATTAAGTACTTAAGTATAACGACAAATTGACTCATTTTAAAAATATTTTATTTATCTCGTTAAATTTAACAATTGGCCACTAAAACACACTGCGTTTTCAACAGCATACCCTTTTTAAGTGAAGGTTAAAACTCTGTACATGATATTCAAAAAATAAAACACACACAAAGTTAATTAAAAATGTAATAAAAGTCTAAAGTATTATCGCGCGGAGGAAAGATTCCCCAAACATATTCACATATACAATTAAAAAGTTTTTAGTTAAAACCACAAAGTAAAATGGTAGGTTTTTGTGCATTACTTAGGAATTCTTATGTAATGTTTAGGTAAAATGTTTGAATAAAATAATTTACTCTATAAAAATTATTTATCTCTGCTAACAATCCAAAGACCTGTATACAAGAAAGTTAGTAATTTAAGAAGCGTATGCTCCTTGTATCCTGTGTCAAGAACAAACGAATTTTTATTTTCTTCCAACCATTTTCGAAACGGTGGATGCCTAGCTGCCAGAATGGCCTTATGAGCATGAAATAGTTTGCCATTTTCACAAGTAATCAACAAATCAGAGTATTGTGGAGATAGATACAGTTTCTTTAGATAGGAGCTCAATCCATCACAACCAGGGCATGTGGAAAAATTTAGATGTTGAGTATTCTCACGACGAACATCAAAAAGTTTTTTTTTGTTTGTTTCTCTGCTAAGCCTAATTTTAAAAGCTATCTCTAGTGTATTTTCCCCGAAAGCAACAAAGTTGTGCTTTCTGGCGAACAATTGCGCACTTAAAAACAACATTGTCCTACGCCGAGTTGCGTTGGGAGTCAAAAAATGCTCGAATTTCAAGGAATTTTCATGTTCTTTTTCGGGATCATTGCAGTTTAATCGATAACAGCATGACAGCTGATACAAAAACAGGGTGAAGTAAACTCGCTCTCAAATACAAGGCATTCTCCTCTTCCTTCAACATATTCATTTCTGCATGAAATAGTTACTGTTCCCATAGTAGTATGGGGAAGATGCATTTCTTTATTCAGGGAGATTGATTGATTGATTATTAACGTCGCACTGTTGAGCAACACGAGGGCTTTTGGCGACGGACCACGTAATTTTGAACCATGGTCAAGTGACGTGGACGACACCTGAGCTGGCACCCCTCTCCTAACTACCACACCACACCAACGGGAGGACGTTTCAGCTCTCGACAGATTTAACGTGCATCGCTGCCCTACACGGCGGGTCTTTAGTGGTGCTGGGCTCGAACTCGTGACAAGGCAAGCCACGGTCCGATACCTATACCACTCGGCTACCGCGGCCACTTTATTCAGGGAGAAGAGTCGAGAACCATTTTGATCACAGAAATCTTTTAGTGTCCACTGAAACCGTTTCTTGTAAAATACCCAATAAGTGCCGGCTTTAGGAAAATCTCTCCACGCAAGCTGCTTTTTCAAATCTGTCAAATCAAAGACTTGAGCTGCCGATTCGTATATATTAATTCTTGAAAGATTCGTTCTTGCTTGATCGGAGTTAACATAACGGAGCACTTCTTCAATTACGTCGGCTGAAATGTAGGGGATCCTGATTCTACCGACAGTATGCGTGAAATCCGAAGTTTCGACATTTAAAAGTTCTGGAGCTCTTGCATGTAGAACAGCCTGTGTGTGTGATGATTGAATTCCCTCGAAAAGTCTTCACTACCAGCGGATAAAATTGTATCATAGAACAAACCTGATTTCAAGACGCATAAAAGATCTACTGAAAGCATTCTGTCCACTAGAAAGTGAAATGGGTCATTAAGTCGAAGGTAACTGGGATTAAAGACACAGCTAATTTTTAGCCAGTTGTCATGTAATTTCCTGTCAAAAATTACTGTGACACTGTTGCTCTCATCGTGGAAACGACTCATCCTGTCAAACCCAGTCTCTGTTATGGTCTTTGTAGTTTTTTGCCGCTACATGACACATCAAACTGGATATTCACAAGTACCCTTTCTGAATAGAGTCCTGGTGCACGGTGCAGTGAAATTTTAAATTCTTTTAATTCCTCGGGTGAAACGCGAGCAATATTTCCAAGAACCAAACCACACCAGGTAGTAGTGGAGTAGAAAATTTAGGGCTCTCTATCCTTTCGTCAATACACAGTTCGAAATTTAGCAGGTCCCACTGGAAATGACACTTCTTATCTTTCCCGTAGCCCAAACACTTCCTCGAATCCCATTCCATTTCCGCAACATGAAAACATGTCCTCTTACTAAAGACAAAACTTCGAGAAAATCACGCTATTTTTCAAAACTAGTAATGATGAGATCGTTACGTTCGGAGGGGGAAAAAAACGAAATTATTCTTTCTGCAAAAATTATTATCAAATTTGAGAAGTTGGGGATAAAAAACGGACGATTAACAATTTGAAATGATTTTTATTCGATTTAGTTTTATAAATTTTGATCGCATATATTTTTCTTTGTTAGATGTTTCCCGCTT
The DNA here is from genome assembly GCA_019973955.1 of Trichonephila inaurata madagascariensis. Taxonomy (NCBI): domain Eukaryota; kingdom Metazoa; phylum Arthropoda; class Arachnida; order Araneae; family Nephilidae; genus Trichonephila; species Trichonephila inaurata. The sequence goes on from BMAV01023528.1 coordinate 18,643, forward strand.
CGTTTGACGTTGCCTTAACTCCTGAACTGCCACTGGCGTTTATATAAGTCTTGCTAAACCGGTGCGCTGGACGTATAAATATGTCTTTCCGAAATGCGATCCCTTTTTTTTTTCTCGCTGCTGTCAGTAAAACTGTTCCGACTTTGAAACGCAATAAGTGACCGTGGTAGCCTAGTAATCATAATCACGGTCAGCGTGTCTTGGGTTCGAACCCAAGTGCCACTGAAGATCCACTGTATAAAGGGGCTGATGCCCGTTAATCTGTCGAGGCTCAAAGTCCTCTCTTGGCACCATGTGTCACGGTAACGGTCTTGTGGTTGGCTTGTCATGAATTCGAGACGAGAACCCCTGAAGACCCACCATGCAGAGTGAACTGATGCCCATTAAATATGTAGAGGATCAAATGTCATCCCGGTGCTGCGGTTCAGAAGAAAGGAGTACAAGCTCAGGTGTCATCCTTGTCACTTGACCCTGGTTCAAAAATACGAGGTCCATCACCGATAATCCTCAAGTAGCTGAATAGTGCGACATTAATATTCCCTTACTCATTCAACTTGGCCCCGTGTGGAAGTTTGGAGAAGTGGTTCCAGCTCAGGAGTCGTCATCGTCACTTGACAAGGATTCAGAATTGCCTCCAAAAGCCATAACGTTGCTTTACAGTGGGACGTTAATAAAAACTCAATCACTTTGTATTTCGTTCCGAATTCTCCATCGTCATGGGTGGCCGTAGTAGCCTAGAATGTTCGCGTAGCCTTCATGATAGCCTAGTGCCACAAACACGTGACTGACGTTATCGAGTCGCAAATTCGAGTCCTAATGTTACTGAAGACCCACCGCGTAGTTGAACCCTATTTATTTCTAATAAGATTAGGCCGTGGTAGCTTAACGGTTATGGTCCCGAACTCGAGGACAGCGTATCATGAGTTGAGGTCCTAGTATTACTGAAGACCCATTGTGTAGAGGGACTAATGCATATTAAATCTGCCGAGTCTCAAAGCCTTCCCTTGAGGGGGTGGTTCCAGCTCAAATGTCGCTCTTGTCAATTGAACATGGTTCAAAATTACTTGGTTTTCTCCACCATCCCTCCCATTACTTAAACGAGTAACGTTAATAAACACTCACTCATTCACTCTGTAGTCTTAGCTTTAAGTCCTCATGCTATCCCGGCTTTGGAATTTCCAAGATTGGGATGCCAGCTCAGGTGTCGTGCTTGTCACTCGACCCTGTTTAAAAAGTACAAAGTCCGTCAACTTTTTTTTTTTTTAGCACAGATCGTTTATGAAAAAATTATATAAAAATTTTTTATCTACATTCAAAGGAGTTCTATCCTTACTCGGGATTTTTATTCTCTTCAATGATACAATGCTTATTTCAAAAACTGAGGTATATTTAATGTATAATTTGACTATTTCAGCTATTATACCAGCCGGTTTTGTCTTTGGATTTGTTGTTATTGCTAATGCCACTTCCCGAAGGTGACAAATCGAAACCGACGACATTGGTTCCCCATATTTTGGAGATTCAGATTTATTTCTTCAATATTTGTGCAGGTTTTTATCAGTGATTAGTTGGTGAATATTACAAATGGAATTATTATTTTCATATCATGCGTTCTTAAGAGTTATTCTAAATATGGTATACATATGAAGTGCTACGTTCAAAATTATTTAGTTCCTTTGATTTATAACCGACTAAAGATGATATTATCTTAAATCTAAATTTCAATTAAAGTCAAGGTTTCTAATAGTAATGTGATAACCCCGCGCGCTGGGGGTATCATCTCTTCATCATCCACGCGACCTATGTTTGAGGGAATGAAAGGTGGACCACTAAACTCTGCCATAATAAAATTAGCTTATTATGATCTTAATTTATATACAATAAAACAACACTAGTCTAGGAGGCTTATGATCAGGAGTGATGCGACGTAAACCGAAATTATGACAAATAGCGCATTAAACCACTGTATCTATATTTATAGCTAATTTCCTAACTTATTAGAATCCGCTCTAGTCTTAAATCTTAATCAAACTGTCTTACCACTATTTCCTTGGCGAACAGCTAGTCCTTATATCTTCAATTTATTCTTCGATCCAACTTGATCCGGCTAAGGGAATACTCTTCTGGTCTCGGATCCACTTATTAATCAGCTTCACTGGCACTATTAGACCGACTTTTACAACTCATAAAATACACTAAGACTCTTTTCCTAGAAATTTATCTCACTTCACTTAGCTTTACTTAGCGCTTTACCAACAGCTTTACCTCTCGCATTATTTCACTTCACTTGGCACTCCTCGCGAATACTAACGTTCCAATAGATACAATTACTAATCTGCATAACCATGCTCTCTTCTTGGGTTGGTTGGAAAGAATTGCCATTCTGGCCCCAAAGATTTCCCAAGAGGATTAATAGAAGTACCGATTAAGCCCCGTCAGTGTAATCTTATCAGATTAGTTAACTCATAAGTTCCTTAAAATAAAATTATGATAGAATTTAGAAATGCTTACTACGCTATCTTTCTGTCCAAATTTCACCATTATTTACTAACATTATTATTATCATTTGAATTAGGTCTCTAAAGTGAAGAATGGTCCATTTTCGTTATTTCTGAAAACTGTAATAATGCTGTGGATCACAGGTATAATGGAAGTTCTCTGTAATGAAGCAAAAAATAATAATGCCCTTTCCTTCCGAGATCTGGATACTTTGAATTTTACTTGCTCCATTGATAATAACTGCATCGAAACTCGTAGAGAGGGAACGGATCATTTGAATCAGTACAATTGCATTTGCGATCGTAATTGTGCCCTCTACGATTCTTGTTGCCTGGATTCTGAATACAGACATGAAACAAAAGTCACCAAACCCAAGGTCCAGGTAAAATGCCTTTCTACTTACGGTCCCACCACTCGCGATGTGCTAATGATAGACAGTTGTGAAAAACCTGGAATAATCAATGATTTGTGTACCAGCAATGGTGAAGACTGGAGCGACCTATTTCTTTTGATACCGGTCACAAGTAAGGTGTCCAATATAACATATAAAAACTATTATTGCGCTGTCTGTAACGAGAATCCGAATGTTGGCCAACTTACCTTTTGGGCGGTTAAAATCGACGGCCAATTTGACTTGCCCGAAGACCCTCCTGTACCATCGTTGATGTTCCACCGAGGCATGAAGTCATGGATACTAAAGGAGGATCGAAATATGGATAAACCCAGAAATGTTTCCGTGAGTATAGAACCTTTGGAAAGACCTGAAGTGAAGTACTGTAGAAAAAATGTGGTGTCGAAATGTGCCAGTGACTGGACAGACATCGATGTGGAGGATAAATGTTATGCATACGCGTCAATATTCTCTGTCATCCACAAAGATGGAACTAATACTAGATACAAGAATCCTCATTGTGCTGTTTGTAATCACGAAGTTATAATAAACTTCAAATGCCGCGAATTGCTGTATTTTAGAGTTCATTTTTTCTCAAGGAAAGTACGTCGTTTCGTGATAGAAAATAAAGATAAGCAATGCAGAAGAAAAGGAGTATATGACATTTTCTCAAAAAAATGCAGATGTAGTTCCTCAAAGTTTTTATCAAAATGTATGAAGCGACGAAAAAATTGCGTTTTGGGTCTTGGTAAATACCAGAAATAATTTTATCTATGCATTATACTGCTTAAACGCTAACTTTTTTTTTCAGTTAGGAATATAATGCCATTTAATATTTATCTTACAATTGTGATTAAAAAGTTAAACTCGATGTAAGTTAATAATAAATATATAAAATTTTCTATTAAAATCGTTTTTATATGATCCAGATGGTGTGTTGCTTTAGCGTACTGGCTTTTAATGTATGTAACGTTATATTGAATGCAATAAAATAATTTATATAGCTTATTATTGTTAAAAATTTATATTTTTGCGTAAATAAATTCCTGCGCACTTATGTTTGTCAAAAACTTTCTTAACCTATTGACTGCCATTACGAAATATCTCGTAATAAGCGCGTGTACCAAAACTGCCTACTACGAGAAATCTCGTACTGTATGCTACAATCTTTAAAAGATTACATATCTCCATTTGAGCTAAAAATTATTAGAAAGGATGAATGAAAAATTTATATAGTGCAAAAGCATATTAATTATCAATTTTTTCTTAAGGTATCCGACTAAGTTCGGAACCGTGATTTTAAAAAAGCGCATAAATGGATAATTTTCATGATATTTAGTGTCACTTAGATTAGAATGCATGTATAAAATTGTTTTAAAGACCATTTTGACAAAAAAATTATTTAAGGTATCCGACTACGTTCGGAACCTTGATTTTAAAAAGGCGCATAAATGGATAATTCTCATTATATTTAGTGTCACTTAGATTAGAATACATGTACAAAATTGTTTTAAGGACATTCTGTTAAAAAAAATTATTTAAATACAATATTTCGGCAAAAAATTAACTTAGAATAACCTTTTATCAAAATGATCTCCTTTTGTGAAAAATGCTTCTATTATAATAGTATTTTGCCAGACTTCTTTACAGAAGCTCAACTATGATTTTTGAAAAATTCACATTATTTTCAGAATTATAACCCATTGAAATAATTATCGGCGTTTTTTTCTTAAAATGTCTCCCCTCTGTTGTCGTAAAACATGAATAAACCCACTTCTAAGTTGTATATTTCAAAAATTCTAGTTGAGCCTCTGTACAGAGGTGTGAGCTTTATACAGGCAAAATATTATAGTAATAGAAGCGTTTTTCAAAAAAGGAGAACATTGTGAAAATGGGTCATTCTATGTTCATTTTTTGTCAAAATATTGTACTTAAATAATTTTTTATTGTAATACTATTCTTAAAGCACATTTATATACATTTTCTAATCTAAGTGACACTAAATATCATAAATATTATCCATTTATACGCTTTTGCAAAATCACGGTTCCGAACGTAGTCGGATACCTTAAGTACAATATTTTGACAAAAAATTAACTTAGAATAACCTTTTTTCAAAATGTTCTTCTTTTATAAAAAATGCTTTTAAAATAATAATACTTTGCGTGTGTGCTTACATAAAGTATATACTTCTCCAGAGAATCTGTACTAGGAGTTTTGAAAAATTCACATTATTTTCAAAGTTACAACAAATTAAAATTATTGGCGGTTTTTTTTCTTAAAATTTCTCCCCTCTGTCGTCGTAAAACATATATAAACCCACTTCTGAGATATATTTCAAAAATTCTTGTTGAGCCTCTGTACAGAGGTCTGAGCTATATGCAGGCAAAATATAATTATAATAGAAGAATTTTTCACAAAAGGAGACTATTTTGAAAATGGGTCATTCTATGTTCATTTTTTGTCAAAATATTGTACTTAAATATTTTTTTATTGTAATAATATTTTTAAAACAATTTTATATACATTTTCTAATCTAAGTGGCACTAAATATCATAAATATTATCCATTTATAAGCTTTTGCAAAATCACGGTTCCGAACGTAGTCGGATACCTTAAAAACGTTTATATTATAACATAATAATTACATATACAGTAAAAACTGTTTTTGTGTTGTAGATAGGGACCACATAAAAATAAACTGCACAAAAAATATTCGAAAATTTCATAAATTCTTACTTGTAACAAGCAACTTCTTCGAAATACTACAGAAAATTTTTTTCATATGACATAAAAAAAAGTCACACTTAGAAAATACGCCAATTATTTACGAACTTTATGAGAAAGTACTCCCATAACAAAATAAATAATTAAATTATACTTGGAAACATTTTTAAGACATTTAGTTTCTCTTTGGAGAAGTTTTTAATATGCACATGCTTAATTCACTGCTACTCATCGTAATTCAAAGTGCTCATTTTTCAGTGATGAATAAGTTCAAAATCACTTTCGTCACTTAAAAATACAATTGCAATTGGTTTATTTTTTAGCACTATAAAGTAAGAAATAAGTTTTTGTGGTGAAGGTTGGTTGGTCAGTTGCTTGTAAACGTAAAATAACCAGAGATAACCAGATATATGCATGATCGAAGCTTTTTTTGGAATTCCATACTCCTTTCGGAATAGGAATCTATTTTAAGAAAATGCTTTAGTAGTTTGTTGGAAAGTTGTATCCCTGCATGCATTTTATCCGCTTTTAAAGAATCCGGTTCTTTTTGTGTTTAAAATCTATAAAATTTAGATAAGCACTGCCTGTGAAAGTTTCGTCTTCAATAAAGGGGCTGCGGGAGCGTTGAAAAAAGCAACTGAACGAAAAAGGGGAGACTGTTTATAACAAATAAACACAGCATCTTGAAGTGTATATATGTAAATTGTGTGCAGTGGTATAACTATTGTGTCCCTAAGCAATATTATTATACCTGAATATAGGTATTCATTTGAAAAGTAATTGGGCTTAACTTTTTAAAAAAATGGGATCTTTTTATCTTTTTTTTCGTTTGGGGAGGGGCATAATAAATCACAATAAATCAAATGAAGAGTCCTAATCTTGACATAAACTCATCTATTTTAATTTTAAAAATTTATACGTTGTTACATAATGACTACGCGACAAAACGAAAGAGCCATAACGGGGAACAGCAAAACAGTTCAAGAAAAAAAAAAAAATAACATCATTTCGCAAAAAAACATTCCCCTGCAAGCCCACCGGGGGGGAGGGGGGTCGGGGGGGCCCAAAGGGCCCTGGTTAATGCTAAATACATATTTAAATTTATTAAAGTTAAAGGCAAAATCTGTTTGCGGCCAACATTTTTGTTCCCCACTAGTAAAATTGATAAAAACCCTTTACAGTGGCCCCAAAGCCGTTAAAACCCCCAAAAACCGCAAAAAAATATCGCACAAATTTCGCGCAAACATAACATCGCATAAAAAGAACACGAAAAACGGTTCTACTATAGAATGCATTCCAAATTTAAAAAAAACTTTTTTTTTGGGGGTAATGCGCTAAAAAGCAGGGACCAATAAAAGTGCTGGGTTGTTGGGACACCTTGGACAAAAATACCAAAATTTTTTGTTTGTACTTTTTGACTGGCTTTTCATCCATTTTTTTTTGTGGAGGGGAAAATTTCCTAAGTCGGGTGTCCAAAACACGCGGCCCCCGACTCTTTTTTTAAAAAATTTAAAAACGGGTTTTTAAAATTTTTTTATTTTGAAATTTATTTAAGGGGGAAAAATATATAAAAAATGTTACCTGTTCTTGTTTTAAAAAAAATCCTTTTGATAATAAAAGTCCTTTTGATTAAAAAAATTTATATTTTATCAAACAATTACCTTTATTTTTCTATAATAAATTACATAATAAATTCAATTGCATTATGCATTCCACTATGGGTGGTACATGGTTTTTTTTGTTAGGGGACCTTCTTTTCTGTTTGGGGTACCCAAAAGGGAGGCAGAGAGATATTTTTAAAATTTTAAAAAATTTTCAGGACGTTTAAGATAAAAAATAATGCTGCTTAATCGTATGAGAATGACAACTTAAAATTTCCCAAAGAGTAACGAAGGATCAATTTAAAAAAAACCCGAATTTTTAAGAAAAAGGTTCATATTTTAAAAAATTATTTGATCATTTTATTTTTATATTATATAAGCATTATTATATAATCTATGTCTGTATACATGAAAAATAATGAAAACAATAATAGTTCATTCTGTTTTAAATTTTCACTCCAATAAATGTTTTTGTTTCCAAATCTGATATAAATATCATAGTTTTATGTGCGGCCAGAGATTATGTTTTCCGAAAAGCCCGCAAGGTTTTTTGGGGTTTGGGACAACTCTGTTCTAAGTAATGAAAATGTGTCGTATTTGTATCATAGCTGCTGCTTCTAATGCATTGCTGCCGTCAAGTAAATACGTAACTCATTCCCTAAATTGAAGCATCCTCGTCTTTTTATTCCCTCCATTTCTTCGGTTATAGAACATGCATGCATTCTGCTGGAAGATTTCGAAGTTAGGTAGAGTGATTTTCTTGTATCAACAGATGGTTTTCCTGAGGTCTACTAATGATTACTTATCAGTCCATTTTTATTACTTTACAACTCTTTATATCGCCTAACAGGTTTTTTCCAGTGAGGATCATATAATACATAATTACGAAAATCTGACAACTTTACACATCTTTCATTCACCAGATAGAATTAGGTGATGAGTTTATAAAATCAAACAAAATGAAAAGAAAATCTTTGTATATGAAGTTTTTTTATTGAAAAAAAATTGATTACGAGATAAATCGTTGCACTAAGTACAAAAATTTTATTCAGTGACGCCAGCTACGAGTTTTCTTGTAGAGTTTTTTTAAAAAAAATTTTTATTAAAATTACCATAAATGCCAATACACCATTATATCAGTTATTTCATATTATTATTATTATTATTATCATCATAATTTTTTCTTTAAATAATAATCTTGGTACTCAGGGCTGTAAATGGTAAAATGGATTAAACTTTATATGAATATACAGAGCTGTAATGAACATTTTATTTATAAATATTTTTATAGTATTAAAACGAATAATTCTAAGCGAATATCTGTAAATTTATATTGTAGAAAAGTTATTGACAATAAGCAAGAGAAAATGAAACCACACAAAATTAAAGGGATTATAGTAAATTGGCATTTATAATATTTTCAATCCAGCCCGATTGTTGATTGAAACTAGACGTTCTTAAAAACAAGTATTATGGGAAAAAAGACAATTCCTACTTAGGTCAACAAAGAAAAATTGGATTTTAGTAACTTTTTATTAAATAGTTACAAAAAATATAAATATGTATATACGTATGACAGAATTACAATATTAAGTGGCAAAATAGAAAGCGATTTTCCTTGCGATATAGGGTGTTAGACTACTTTTCTTTGTTCGTTACTATTTATTCATTAATAATATTTATTCTAATAAAATAGTATAGTAAAATAGAAATCACATTCTCCCAAAAAATTAGGCCATTTCAGATGGTATTCGAACCCACGACGTCTGGTTTGTAGTCCAACGCTCTATCCATTGCGCTACAGGCACACGATGAAAAATTTTCCATTCTATATATGGTGTTGGACTATTATTTTTGTTAATATTTATTCATTTTTTAATTTAATGAATGAATCAATATTTGAAAAAACTGTATTAACATCAAGTATCACACACTACAAATTTTAAAAAAATGTATTTGAACTTGAATGGATGAATAGAAAGTATTTCATTAACGATTGAAAATTTGACAAGATATACAATATTTTTAATTATTAATTTTCAAAAATTATTTTTTTTCCCTTGAAGAGATTGATTTGAAATAATTTTACTTAAAATTGCAAATTTCTTTTTTACTTAAAATTTAAGTTCTACAAAAAGTGTTATATATTCATTTCCACATTAATTTTGCTCTGACTTTTTAAAGATGTACTTTCAACCTCTATATAACGAAGTCGTTAAATCGAAAAAGTTGTTATATGAAAATTCGTTATATAGAGTTTCATCTTTCGATTTTCTTTATATATAAACCACATAAAACAAATTTTAAATTAATAAATACTATGGAATAAAAAAAGTAATTATTAACACCATTTTGTAAATTAATATATATTTATTTTTTATATCTTATACAAAAAAAAAAAGAAAGAAAAAAATCTGCACAGAAACGTTTCTTGACGCCATCTTTTACTTTCTGAAGATTTAAAATTTTATTCTTTGATGCTTAAGCACTTACGTTTAGACATTTTGGAGCTACAAGAAACGAATTTACCAATACGACAGATTAACACTACAAATGAACGGAGACTATTCCAAAGACACGGGACGCTAAGGGTGAAAAAAAGATATCAAAGATGTTTCCAGTGAACTGGACTATAGGGATTAAAGGTTGCATTTCTTGGAGGGAAAAGCCAGAATTCTATTGCTCCTGGAGAGTTAAACAACTAATAAAACCAGTTCAAGATTTATGACCCCCATAAATGTGTTAAAATAGAGAACAACGAAATGTCAGAAATACTTTAAAATAGGGGCAAAAAAGGGAATCACAAGAAAATAAGTTCGTTATGCAGAAGATGCACTCTATAGGGGGGTTATTTTTCGAAAATAGGGAAATATTCTTGGTTCCAGGAAAAGTTCGCTATATAGCAATTCCAAAATAGAGGTTCGTAATACGGAGGTTCGACTGTATTTTGTCTGCTTAAGGTATCCGACTACCCTAAAATCATGCTTTTTTTAAAATTGACAAATTTTTTTATGGTTTTTTTTTATAGGCCATCTTATTGGCTAATAAAAGTACCAAGTTTTTTTTTATTCACTAGAACAAAACTACAAGCGTTTAGTGAAAGCAGATGCCATAACTTTACACAAGATGTCCCAACTTTAAAAGCGTTTTACTCGAAAAAGTGTTTTTTCCCAAAGTTCAAACGGGGACAGCGATTGCTCAAAACGCTTTGAAATAATTTGCTGAAATTTTTGTGTATGTTTTGTAAAAATAGTAGAGTGTTTTGACCTTCAGATTTACTAATCACTGTTTTTTTTTCAAAATTTACAGTCTATGTGAATATAATCAATGTTTTTTTAAGCAATTTCATTTAATCACTAAGATAAAATGCTCTAGTTTTTGTAAAAAATAATATCTCTTATCCTAAAGGTCATTTCAAACATGAATAACAAAGTAACACATCAAAGTTAAAAATTGAGGAATTTGTTCATAAAATTTTTGTACAGAGCTGGGCCTCGTTTATGCATTTTTTTGTACATTTTACCAGTTTTTTTCCATTTTACTAATAGTTTTTTCTTTTTTCAATTTTAGGAGTCTTTTCTTAAAATATACTAAATAAATCTAAAAATCACAAAAAAATCCCCATATCTGCATTTTTTCAAAAAAAAGCTGTCGCAAGTAGTCGGATACCTTAAATCGTGTATCGACTATTATTAAATTCTTATTATGTTTGTAAATTATACAAGTTATTATATGTTTACAAATTTATATTTAATGATATGTATTTAAAGTCATATGTTATTTACGGGCACAACAGAATGGTGAAATTAAAACCCTTTTCATGATAATGTAAAAAACGATCATTGTAAAGGTAGAAACGATTTAAAATGCCTCCCTAAAACGCAGTTTCTGACAAAACCGGTTCTCTCTCTCTCTCCCATGTTTAGTTCTTGAATCTATTTGAAGGAAATACTACTTAGGATCGGTCATTTACTGTTTGTCACTCGGTCCTAATAGACGATGAATTACGTGGCTCTGAAATTTTAGAGGGTAAGTTTGACATATTTTTTAGACTACCATCAGTTTCTTGATGATCATTTTAAGGTATCCGACTACGTTCGGAACCGTGATTTTAAAAAGGCACATAAATGGATAATTTTCATGATATTTAGTATCACTTAGATTAGAATACATGTATAAAATTGTTTTAAGCAAATTTTGACAAAAAAAATTACTTAAATACAATATTTAGGCAAAAAATTAACTTAGAATAACCTTTTTTCAATACGTTTTCCTTTTGTGAAAAATGCTTCTATTATAATATTTTGCCTGTCTATAGCTCAGACCTCTGTACAGAGGCTCAACTATAATTTTTGAAAAATTCAGATTTTTTTCAGAGTTACAACCCATTGAAATATATTTTTATCGGCGTTTTTTTCTTAAAATTTCTCCCCTCTGTTGTCATAAAATATGGATAAACCCACTTCTAAGTTATATATTTCAAAAATTCTAGTTGAGCCTCTGTAGAGAGGTCTGAGCTACATACAGGCGAGATTATTATATAATAGAAGCATTTTTCAAAAAGGATAATATTTTGAAAATTGTCATTCTATATTCATTTTTGTCAAATTTATTAAATAATTTTATTGTAATACTATTCTTAAAAACAATTTTATATACATTTTCTAATCTAAGTGACACTAAATATCATAAATAGTATCCATTTATACGCTTTGAAAATCACGGTTCCGAATGTAGTCGGATACCTTAAGTAACGAAAGTATTGCGTGTGTGTCTTTCTTTTGAATATCTTAATTCAACGTAAACATCTTCCAAAACATTTAACGAAATCATTTAATTTTTCTAGATCACTTACTTCATTGAGATTAAATTTGCATTACACTGTCTTTTTTCCTTTTTATAAATTAACTAATTAATTTTTTATATTTCCTTTCATAAACTGAAGTTTAAGTTATTATCTATTTTAGTATTCATCGTGACTTTTCTAATGATTCTTTCAACTGAAAGACTAAAGAGTAGATTTTTCCTTTTTATCATTATTGAATTTTTTATAACACCTAAGCAGAAAACAAGTAATATACATAAAGAAAAATTAATTCAATTCTAGTTTGAATTAATGAATGGAAAGTATTTTATTAACGATTGAAAATTTGAACGATATATATATATATATATATATATATATATATATATATATGACCAAACATATATATATGACCGTTTATGACCAATCAAGCAACTTTTTTTGCATGCAATCTGATTTGATCTAATACCAAATGTTAACTTGTAGTACTATTTATAAAAAATTATGAATCATTTATTATATGCATTATTTTTATAAAATATTAGTAGATTATATATTTGTTGATATTATATATTGGAGAAAATATAGTTAATATTTGTATAATATGGAATATTTAAATTTGGAATGATATTTATAATTATGATATTTACGCTATTCATTTGTGAAAATAATTGGTTTTAATTTGAACTTTCGGATTTTAGACGTTTATTTTTCTACCTAAGGATGAGTGTCATCTTTGGTGTTCGAGGGTTCACTTATATTATGCAATTAATTGTTTTAGAATTTTAATATTTTAATATAATATTTTCAGAATGTGCGATGGAGAATAGTTTAATTTTTCAAGTTTAATGGTTTAATTTTAACTATTTAATTTTTCTTAAATTTTGATTTTAAATTTTTGAGAATTGGATATTTTACGATTAATTTACCAATTGCAATAGGGGAAGGTTGGCGCCATCAAACTAGTTTAACCACATATCGGTCCTAAGTCCGAGGTTCACTTGAGATATTTTATAAATTTTATTTTATAAATTTTTTAATTTTGTTTGAAAACGTTAGAATTTTATCTTCTATATTCGCCATTGATGTTCTGAAATGGATTTTTATGTTATAGGATTCATTTAGTTTCGATTTTTTTTTTTTTGATTCTGTGTTGTGATTGAATTATATATATTTAATTATATTAAATATTTAATATATATGGGAAAAGAAAAGTGTGAACTAATAGGTAGGAATTATGAAAGAAAGAAAGAGAATGATTTGTCTGCATTGTTGTAACAATGCACACCCAGACGTGGTTGTAAAAATCGTTTTCAACACCGAACTTTTGTCATTGTTTTAACAGTTACATTGTTACAAACAATGGAGACAAATGTAAGTTGGCGTCAAAAATCAGTAATTAATTAAATTCATTTCAATAATTCATTAATTAATGGATAATATTTGAAAACTGTATTAATATCAAATATCATCCACTAGAAGTTTCAAAAGTGTTTTAACTTGAATGGATGAATAGAAATATTTTATTAACAATTGAAAATTCGAACAAGATAATATATATATATATGTAAATAATTATATATAGAGAGAGTAAGCTAATAGTAGGAATTGTGAAGAAAAGAAAAGAATCGTAATGTCACCTGTATGGTGTCAAAAGCTATGGCTAACAACAGCTGTCGTTTTGCGCTTTGCCAAAATGAATTTCGTGAACCAGAATCTGACCTTTGCCGATTAGGGTGGCATTAATAACAACCATAAATTCTAACTAACGCAGCAGAATCTACACGGAATGTACGCATTAAAAAGGGCAGTTATTACAAGAATGCCCGCATCTGGCTAAAAATTCCTGCTGGAGCGTAATCTCTAGATGACACTGCATCAGGCAGACTATCATATTTATTATCCATGAATTGTAAAAAAATCCACGTAAATAGGTAATATATGGCCACACTACAGCAGAGGCCAGAAAAAATTATGTGCTTATTGAGATTCCATCTACCCAGATCCTCCTTATTCCCGGCTTATCTCCATCAGATTATTCCCTATTTTTACTTTGACAAAGCGCATATTTGGTAAGCAACTTAAAGGGTGAAGAATGAAAACGAATTTTTTAAAAAAAGGTAGTTATCGATTCCAAAGAATAGAATTTGTAAATTAGCTTCTGCAGGGTTGATTGATTTTCCACAAAGTACTAGCAGCGCGTAGGATATTGGGGACGACCTCGTATTTTTAAACTTTTTTCAAATAATGAGGACGATCCTGATCTAGCACCCCACTCACCCGACGTATATTAACGTCGTGTACCATAAAGCTACATGAGGGCTATTGGCATCGGACCTCGTAATTTTGAACCCCCACTTTCAAGAGACATGGGTGACACCTGAGCTCGCAACCTCCTCTCAAAACTTCTACACCACATCAAAAGGAGGATGTTTTAGCCTTAACAAATTTAACATCAGCGACACTGTCTACAAAGCAGGTCTTCAACGGCATTAGGCTCGAAACGACACTTCAGCCACGGCCCGTGCCCTTACCCACTAGGCTACACTGGTCACTTTGGTAATCTTCCACTCTACACCAACGTGATTAGCTACCCTGATTACAAACAATTACAAAAAGAAATCGAACTGATGAATTGCTTACTTACTTATGTATTAACCCTTTATCTACCGACGGTACTTATAAGTACCACTCACTTTCAAATTACATAGAATAGCCATTTTCATGAATACTTGACGATACTTAGCAGGAATATTCTTTTAAATCCACTCTTCTAAGATATATCGCAGAACGGGTTCTAAGATGAGAATTTTAGCTGGGAAAGCGAATAGTTTTATAGCAGAAATTTCGTTTTCAGCTAATGGCGTTTTCAGCCAATTGCGAAGATTGTCATTTTTGTTCCGAAAAAATAGTTAATGTCAAAAGATAAGCGTCTTATTTTTTTTTTTTTATGTTAATGAAGACCTTAGAAAATAATTTGACTATTTATTTTAAGTGAACAACGTATATAATTAATTTTATAGTTGAATATCTTTAATTAATGAATTGAATTGTTTATAAATTGGAATACAAAGTTATGTAAGGTTAAGATAAATAAATAATATTAGTTAATGAGTGTTTGAGACTTATTTATAAGGGTTGCCAAAATGAAAAGTTGACAAGTTGAATAAAAAGAATACCTGTATTGGAATTTAAAATATATCGCTTTGGGTTTTGAAACATAGATCCCATTGTTTCAACAGTAGGTCTATATTTTCCCACCCAGTAGAAGGTTGTGGTTGATTCTCGAGGAAGTCATACATAGCTTCCTTCACCTCATCGTCCGAATAGATGCGTAATGCTCCCAAACTTTTCTCGCGCGCATAACTCGGCACAATCGCAGACGACAAACTGGTCACACAGACTTCATTAGTGAAGATGTGGCCGCCACAGCAGAAGGTGCAGTGCGTACTTTGGTTAACGGAATTTAAATCAGTCACGCGTGTACAGCGACGTGTTCGAACAGAATGAAATATCGTTATTGGCTTGCCTAATAGATTTATCATGACTCCTACAAAACAAATCATGCACACAATCAGCAGTGTCTTCTATCTCGAAAACTTAAGGATACTTGCCAGTTTGAGATACCAACGTTCCCATCTCCTATAAAGTTCTGCCCCTTTGGTGGATAGATTTTGATGTCAAAGGGTCGACATTCCATTCTATTCGACCACGTCTCTGTACACGCGTGACCGATTTAAATTCCGTTAAACAAAATACGCACTGCATCCTTTACTGTGACGTCCACATCTGTATTAAGGAAGTCAGAGTAAAAAGTTTATCATCTGCGACTGCCAAATAATGCGCGCACGTGCGCCTCTATTCGGTCTATACCCGAAAAATCTCGGAGAGTTTTCCAATCCAAGGGTGAACAGTTTCTGATGGGTACTTCCGTAATAATAAGCCATCACTTTTGGATACTTTAAGCCCAGACACGCTGTATAAGTACCAAAATTGCATCTGCCGTACGTTATCCTCTCTATCTGAGGATAATGAGTCAGGCTGGATGTTCAAAGTAACAACATTTTTAATCTCTTCTATCAAAGAAGTAAATTATAGATCTCTCTTCCAAAACATCAAAAAAATTACGATTTTTAAAAATTGTTTTACTGTTTAATCCATGGCACTGCTTAATCCAGATCCATGAAGTATCAAATCGATGAAAAATATTTTCTGTGATTTATCTTTATTCTTGAAATTTGAAAATGTTACTAATATTGAATATATGTGTAACCGTATTGTAATTCAAAGATGTCTGAATATTTTTCTGGTATGAAATGGGAGTTGTTCATACAAATCCAACTATTAGTTCACAATCTCCCAATATATATATATATATATCTTGTTCAAATTTTGTTAATAAAATACCTTCTATTGATCCTTTCAAGTTCAAATGCATTTTTTAAAATTTGTAGTGGATGACACTTGATGTTGTGAGGGATTATCCCCTTTCTCTTGCCCGCTTAGATATGTGGGAGGAAGGGAATACCAGACATGTTCAAAATAAACTTATTTATCGATCAACCAAATTAACAACACTGATTTCCTTAAATTCAAGAAGAAAATGGCATAAGAGGAACAATACAAGTGGAACAATAACGAGATGCATGAATTATACTAAAACTATGAATATCGACCCTTTAATTTAGGATCAATTCAATTATTCCAAATAGCTTAACTTTACTTTTAGTGACCAATTGTCACTTAAAATCTTCTATTTAATATTTGAA